>JAQQSW010004305.1:0-14471 GCA_028646575.1 Pseudocheirus occidentalis
CTTCTCCTCCCCAGTTAGCAAAATCCACTGACCTTTCTCTTAGCCTTTTTTTCTTCTGGCCTGATAAATGTGGTAACTCTGCCTCCAGTGCAGCCGATCTGCTCTGCTATAGCCGCGGTTCCCTGCCCGATGCCCCAGGGCCTGAGCCAGCCAGGGTTTCAGCCGTGCGTCCCAGACTGCTGGGAAGAGCCCGCCTGCTGCGCTGCCTGTAGTGCTTTCTGTCTTGTGGAGAGTTTTGGAGCTTGAAAATCTGTTTAGCGTCCCATTTTCTGAGTTTTTTAGTGTGTTTGTGTGGGAGCTGTGGTGCTTTGCTGCTTCTATGCTGCCATCTTGGCTCCGCCCCCCTCCTTTTCTTTTATTGATTTGTTTTGTTTCTTCTTTCTTGTGGTTCTTCCAATTGGTTCTAATTCTTTTTTGCAACAAGATTAATGTGAAAATATGAATGCATATTGTAGTATCAACATCAGGTTTAATTCCGTCTTTGGGAGTGGGGAAAAGAAGGAAGGATAAAAATTAGAACTCCAAATCTAATAGAAGTTAATGTGGAAAACTAAAATTAAATATTTTTTAAAAGGATATGTACAGTCTAACTGCCCTTTAGGCACAGTTCTGAATTGCTCTGCAGAATGTTTGAATCAGTTCATAATACTGCCAACAGTGCATGAATGCCACAATTTTCTCACATGTTGTCTAAGGTTTATTACTTTACTATTTGTATGTATTAGGCAATCTGATTGATGTGAGGTGTTATTCTTTTCATTTGCATTCCTCTAATAAGAACAGATTTACAGCACTTCTTCCTATGGTTATAAATAGCGTTGGTTTCTTTACCTGCAAACTAACTTTTTATATCCATTGACCATTTATCATTCAGGGAATGGCTTGCATTTTCATTAATTTGACGGAATTCTCTATATATTTGAAAAATGAAGCTTTTATCAGAGAATTATTACTTTCTGTAAAGATTGTTTCCTAGATTTCTGCTTTCTTTTTAATTCAGTTGGCATTAGATTTGTTTGTACAAAAGCTTTTAAATTTAATGAGATCAAAATTATCTGTTCTACATTTAATAATGGTCTCTATCTCTTGTTTCATCATGAATTCTTCCCCTCCCCGTAGATCTTACTGGTAGACTATTCCTTCTTCTAAGCTGATTTCTTCATTGTCTATGGTGACTTTTTAGCAAGATGTAGTTTCCTTCCTTATGTCATTTAATTATGCATTTTTTTGCTTTTACTTTAAGACCAGGATTACTGTTCCCCCTTCCTCCCCACCTCCACTCTTTTTTTAACTTCTTCCATTATACCAGGAAATCAGTAAGTGAAAACTTTTAGAATTTTAAGTGGAGTTTAAAAGCCAGCTACTGGAAGGAGTGAAAACAACCCAAATCAAGCAGCCCCAAGATGCATATGTTTGGAGCTTATATAGACAAAAGCCACAACATACCAGTTACCAAGGAGTAACCAAAACCTGATAGTTATTACGAGCAAGTAGGGAAAATACAGAAGACAAAATATAGCAATAATTTTGTTTCCTAATGACTCATTCGTTGCCCAACTGAACTGAAAAATCCTCTAATCTATTCTGGGATGGGAGGGGGCTGTAGGTTAACTAGTGGAATGTGGGGTTGTGCTTTGGAGGCTTCTCAGGTGGGTTTGGACAAGTCAGATTTGGCTGGCCTTTTCTGGTGGGTTTGTCTTGTTGGTGAGTCTCCTAGGAGTCCAGAAGGACAGGTGCCAGGCTGGTTTCCTAGGTGAGCTTACCCAAGGTGGAGAGGGATGGGGGATGCTCCCCAAATGGAGGTTATAACAATCTGAAGCATAATAGATTCTGCTCTAATCTTTTATTCTTATTCTATATGTTTTTTCTACTTTATGAGTTTCTTGTAAGTAACATATTGTAGGATTTGGATTTTTTTTGATACACTCTACTATCTGTTTCCATTTTATGGGAGATTTCATGCCATTCACATTCTCAGTTGTGATTACTACTTGTCTATTTACCTCCATCCTATTATGCCTCGTGTTTTTTCTCTCTCTCCTTTTGTTTCTGACTACCACATCCCCTGATCTCCCCTTTCTTCTGTCAATCCCCACTCTCCCCTCTTTAACTTCTTCTATGCCCCTCCTACTTCCTTGTTGGGTATGATATTTTTTCCTATATTTATTTGCCTGTGTATATTATTTCCTCTTTGAGCCAATACTGATGAAAGTATGACTCAAGCAATGTTCCTTGTGCCCTCTCTCACATCCCTTTCAACGGTAATAGGTTTTATCTCTTTCTGTGAGACAATTTGCCCTATTCTAACTTTCCTTCCCTTCCATACCCATTGTACTCCTCTTTGTAATCCCTAAATGTTTTTACTTCATTCCCTCACAATCACCTTGTACCCATACCCTGTGTCTATGTATATTCCTCCTCTCTGTATTATTAGTGATACAATTTTTAAGAGTTGCAGGTATCATCTTTCTATGCAAGGATATAAACAGTTTAGCTCTATTGAATAATTCATCTTTTCTTTCCCCTTATTACCTGTTCATGCTTCTCTTGGGTCTTGTTCCTAGAGATTAAATTTTTCCTTTAGTTCTGGTCTTCTCCTTATGAAGGCTAGAAATCCTTCTATTTTATTGAATGACTCTTTTTCCTTTGATGTATTATACTTTCTTTTTCATTGGTAAGTGATTCTTAATTATAGTCCTAACTCCTTTTCTTTCCGTGTTCCATTACCTCCACTCCTTTAATTTTGTAGCTGCCAAGTCCTGTGTAATACTAATTGATATTCGCTGATATTTGAATTGCTTCTTTCTGGCCATTTGCAGTATTTTTGACTTGACCTGATAGTCCTGAAATTTGGCTGTAATATCCCTTGGAGTTTTTATTTTGGGATCTCTTGCCTGAGATGACTGGTGGATACGTTTTAATGACTATTTTGCCTTCTCATTCAAGGACATCAAGACACTTTGCCTTGATAATGTCTTGAATGATGCTGTCCAGGTCCTCCTTTTGATATTTGATCAAGTAGTATAATGATTCTGATATTGTCTCTCCTGTATCTATTTCTTTTTCCTCTGAGGTACTTTATATAGTATTTCACTTTTTTTTCATTCCTTTGAGTTTGTCTGGTTGATTCGTGGTGTTTCATAGTCATTAGCTTCCACTGCCTAATTCTAACTCTTAAGGTGTTGTTTTCCTCAATTTACTTCTGTACTTTCTTCTCCATTTGGCCAAATGCACTCTTTAAGAAGTTGTTTTCTTCATTGAATTTTGTATCTCCTTTTCCATTTGGCCAATTATATTTTTTTATCAATTTTCCAAGCTGTCAACTTTTTTCATAATTCTCTCACATCACTTTCATTTCTTTCCCCCATTTTCCTCTTAAATTATTTTAAAGCACCTTTTTGATTTTTTCCATGAATTCTTTCTTCACTTGAGATGAATTCCTGTTTTTCTTTGGAGTTTTTCCCATAGATGTTTTGACATTGTTGTCCTTTCCTGTTTGAGTGTTGGTCTTCCCTGTCACTGTTTTAACTTTTTATGGTCAGATTCTTTTATTCTTATTTTTTTGCTTATCTTTCTTTGGGTCTTTTTTCCCCTTTCTTTTAAATTTGATCCCTGCCCCCCAGGTTGGAAAGAGCTCTTTCTCAGGCTCCTTCTGTCAATGGCTGCAGGAACTGACTGTTTACCTGAAACCCACAGGGGACCCTCATGAGTGATGCTTTCTTAAAGGTGTATTGGGGGTGGCCAGTGTTGCTGAAGGCTGTGGGGGTTGTGAGCTTACCTGGTGCTGAGATGGAGTCCTAGTAGTGCTGTCTGGTATATAATAAGGCTGGAAGGGGTTTTTCTGTATTTCCCTGGGGCTACAGTGAAGCATATGGAGGTCTTGCTGCTAGAGGACCGTTGCCTGACAGAGTCACTATAAAGCACATGGAAGATCAGCTGCCATAGGATACTCACCTAGGGTAATGCTGAAGCATGAAGAGGTCTGGTCACTGGAGGACACCTGCCTGAGGTGTCCTGACGTATGAGGTGTTTCTCAGATCTGGAGTCTGCTAGTTCCACTATGTATGGTAAGGCATGCAAGGGTCTTGGTGTTGGTATTTGATTGATCCATGACACTGGCAGGATCTCCCATTGGTTTGTTGAGAGGGGGCTTGCTGCTGGTTTGCTGGGATGCTTCCTGTCATAATATGTGCTCCCTTTTTACCTAAGTGAGATGGACCTTTTGTGACAATTCTCTGAGTCTCTTGGGCTAAAAGACAGCTCCATCCCATATTTTCACTGGCGCCCCTATTTCCAGAATTTGTTCTGGGGTTCTGTTTTGTGATTGTTTGAAGGTGAATATGAGACAGCTACAGTGATATACTTCTTTCCCCATCATCTTGGCTCCTGGAAGTCCACATTCCTAATTTAATTTTCAAGGAAGATTATGATGATGATGCTAATGATTATAATTATGATGACGATTATGATATTGAGAATTTGATAACTCTATAATCAAATCCTTTTTCTATTAATGATCCTGGTTCTTCAGTAAGATATTTTAAAAATCTCGTCCATCTCTCCAAGAGCAGAGGAGTCAACAACTGTCAACAGATGATTTCAGACATGGTAAAACCCAGTAATCCCACCAAAAAGAAGGTTCTATGGCCCTCAAACATTCCTTTCATTGACCAGTTTAGGTGCCAGAAAGTTCTTTCAGTAAATGGTTTCTTGTGCTTAGATTCCTGCTAAGATGGAAATATGCAAGTGGTAATATAAGCCATTGAGCAATTAACACTCATTTTAGTGTCAGTCATTAACATTGATTAGTTTATCAGATCATCCCTGTCGGAAATCCAGGCCCTGAGGGTAACAGAACACAGAAAGTCAATTTTGAAGGTAAGAGGAATAATGAGAGGGAAATTTAAAAACAGATCTTGCTATTGCTTTGGGAAAGAGGTCATTAAGGGAAGGACAGTACCCAGCTTCTACTCTGGACAAGCAGAATCCAAACAGAACATTTAGAGACCAATTATCCCAAGTCAGGCCAAGTGCAGTATAGACTCATTTTCTTTCCCCACCAAAAGAGGTAAAATCTGTGTACAATGTGTGAGGGGAAGTGGTGCCATTTTGGTCAGAGTAGGTCTGTGTCTATGCGTCTCTATGTATCAAGAGCTGGGAAAAGGTGTGGAGTTTAAGATGAGATAGCGGGTGTTTGAACAAGTAAAAGTGCTCTGGATTTGGAGTCAGAAGAACTGAGCTCCAATCCTGGTTTGATTACTTATCAATTATAATTGTAATCCTGGGAAAGTCACTTAATCGTTCTTGAGCTCAGTTTTCTTAGGTGTAAAATAAAGAAATTGTTCATAAGACTAAATACTCTTCAAGTTGATTCACCAGCCATTTATTAAGTGCCTATGTTCTGGGTAAAATGAATTCATAAGAATCACTGACATTCAAATAGATAGATAGATAGATAGATAGATAGATAGATAGATAGATAGAAACATACATACATACATACACATACATATGTATCCAAATATTTATTTATATTTATGTAATATTACATATTATGTACATAAATACTGCATGCACATATGTGTATATATCTATATCTATATATGCCATTTACAAAGGAGCTTTCATTTGATTTTCAAAACAAAACTTTAAAGTAGGTATAACAGATATATTTTCCTCATTTTCTAAATAAGAAAATCAAGTGAAAGAGGGGGTAAGTGACTTTTCCAAGGTCACGTCTTAAATGTGTCATAGGATATCTTTAAGCCTATGGAAAAAATGCTCTAAATCACTATTGATTCAAGAAATGCAAATCAAAACAAGTTTGAGGTATCACATCTCACCAGTTGGATTGACTAAGATGACAAAACAGAAAAATGACAAGTGCTAGAGAGGATGTGGAAAAATTGGAACAGTATTGCATTGTCGGTGGAGCTGTGAACTGATACAACCATTCTAGAGAGCAATCTGGAACTATGCCCAAAGGGCTATAAATAATTGCATGCCCTTTGACCCAGTCATACCACTTTTGGGGCTCTATCGTGAAGAGATTGTATAAGTGGGAAAAGGACCCATATTTACAAAAATGTGTATTGCAGCTCTCTTTATGGTGGCAAAAAAATTGGAAATTTAGGGAATGCCCATCAATGGGGAATGGCTGAACAAGTTGTGGTATATGAATGTAATGGAATACTATTGTGCTATAAGAAATGGGAAGGAGATGGACTTCATAAATATCTGGAGAGGCTTATACAAATTGATGCTAAGTGAGAAGAGTAGAACGAGGACAAATTTGTACACAATCACAGACTCATCATACGTGTGATGACCAACCTAGATAAACTGGACTCTTCTCAGCAATGCACAGATATAAGACAACTCTACAAGTCTCAGCATGGAAGGAGATATCTACATTCAGAGAAAGAACTAGAAAGACTAGAGTTTAAATGGAGACTGAAGCAATGCATGCTATCATTCTTTTTCATGTTTGGTTTTGTTACTTTTTTCCCCCATTGTTCACTCCATTGGTTACAACCCTTCTATAGAACAAGACTATTGTACAATGTGAAAGTATTTGCAGATCCTACATATGATTGCATCCCTTCATGGGGCGGGGTGGGGGGGAAGGAGGTGAGAAAATTTTAACTCAAGGGATTGTGGAAGTGAATCATGTAAACTAAAAGTAAATTTAAAAATTAATGTAAAAAATGTGTCAGAGGAGAGATTTGAAAGTAGATTTTCCTGACTTCAGGTCCAGCATCCTAGCCACTGCACCATGCTTGTTACGAAGATAAAATCAGTCTATTCTCACTATAGTTAGCAATCTAATAGGATATCCATTCTCCAATTTTACTTCTATTTCAGACTTTTCTCTTGAGACTATTTAAATAAAACATATATTATTTATCCTTATATGTACATGTAAGTATAATCCCAAGGATTTTTCACAGGCTCTCTTGTTTACTTTCTCTACATTCTTAGTAACTTTATGCACTCTGATGGGTTCAATTGATAAGTTAATGAGACCTAACATTTAGATAGTGTTATTATGTACATGCACTAAGCTAAGTGCTTTACAAACATGATGCTCACAATATCCATAGTAGTCAGATGCTATTAATATTCCAATTTTATAGTTAGGGGAACTGAGGCAAACAGAAGTTATATTACTTGCCCAAAGTCACACAACTAGTGAATGTTTGAGTCTAGATTTGAACTCATGTCTTTCTGATTCAAGCCTCAGCACTCTATCTAGGTACCCTAGTCAAGATCAATAAAACCACTCCCTTTTGTCTCCTGTTCTCAAGAGTCGCATTGTCATCCTTATTGCTCAACTTAAACTTAATGTTCCATAGGCATCTCTAACAGCATGTTCAGAATAGAACTATTTAGCCCTCCCTTAAAGCCCACAACTCTTCTATACTTCTTTATTCCTATGAAATGCTCTGCATTCCTTCCAGTCATATTAATCACCTCAATCACTTTCTTTATTTGTATATATTTGAATAATTTGCCAAATTGTGTCCATTCTACCTCAGTGACATGTCATGCATTCATCCTCTACTCTTACCATGCATAGTCACCAACCTAGTTCAAGTTTTCATAACCAATCTTTTACAATAGCTCAAGTTTCTCTCATCTGAAAGACCTTATTATACATAGCTGCCAAAGGTGTATTCCTGAAATGTAGTCTCTCAGTGTCACTCACCTGTCACTCCAATGTCTCATATTATCTCTAAGAACAAATATGAACTATTCTGTTTGGCACAGAAACCTGTCACAATCTGACCTTGGCTTCTCTTTTCAGTTTTGTATATGACTATTCTTCATTTATTCTGAAGTTCAATCAAATGGGACTTCTTGCTGTTCTTAACACATGATACTGTATTTCTCATCACCATAAATTAACACTATATACAAACACACACATATATATACACACATATATACATGTGTATGCATGTGTGTATGTATATACACATGCACATATACATGCATATGTGTGTATATATACACATACACACATATATAATCTCATATGGGGATGAGTTGCCTCCTTTTATAGATGAATATCAGTTTTTGAGGGTAGAGTTTCTCTCACCCATGTCATTGCACTTCAATTGCCTGGCACAATCTGGTACTTAGCAGATGCCTGTTGATTGATTGGTTGGTTGGTTAATTAGGACCCACTAACTTCTTCCCATTCAGTTTAATTGAACACATTATGAAGGCTTTCCCCCAAAGTCTAGGCATCATAAGCTAGATTAGACACATTAGACACATTATCCTTTTGGCAGATGACTGGTGGGTGAGATATTAATATAAAGTAAGCATAGTTTTTGCTTGTCAAGAAAAGTAGGCATTTTATGACTGTCACAAATTTCACTCAGTATCTGTCCTGTAAAAGGAACAGATGCTTTCCTGGTAAGGGCTGGGCAATTCTTTTTAGAAGGGGGTAAGTGAATTAAAATGAATAGAGGTAATAGAAAAGTGCCCTTCCTTCAATTTTATACTCTGGTAGGGCATTTGATAATTCCTTCCCCTTATAAGGCATATTCAAAGGCTGGAAACCAAGCTTTAAATGTTTACACAGAGGAATGTCCTTTTGAAAATTTTATTTATTTTTATATTTTACTTAATAAGTACTTTATTTTTCCAATTTAATGTAAAGATAGTTTTCAATATAAATTTTTGTATAATTTTGAGTTCCTAACTTTTCTCCCCCTTTTTCTTCCCTCCCCTCTCCCCAAGACAGCAAGAAAGCTGATATAAGGTATACATGTAGAATCATGTTAAACATATTTCCACATTAATTATGTTGTAGAGTAGAAGAAGAATCAGAAAAAAGGGGGGGAAAACTACAAAAAGAAAAAAAAATAATTGGAAATAGTATGCTTTGATTTTAATTCAGATTCTATATTTCTTTTTCTGGTTGTGCATAGCATTTTCCATCATGAGTCCTTTTGAATTGTTTTAGGTATTTGTATTGCTGAGAAGAACTTAATCATTCATAGTTTGTCATTGCACAGCACTGCTGTTACTATGTGCAATGTTCTCGTGGTTCTACTCAATGCAAACCTGTCAAATTTTTCTGAAATTGATCTGCTCATCATTTCTTACTGCACAATACTATTCCATTACATTCATATACCACAATTTGTTCAGCCATTTCCAAGTTTATGGACATCCCCTCAATTTCCAATTCTTGGCCAGTACAAAAAGGGGTGCTAAAAGTATTTTTATACATGTGTGTGTAATATTAAAGAATCTAAAGATCTTCCATGACCCTTTGTATTGGCAATCACGCAGGTGCTTAGCACCTTGTTTCAAGTTAACCTCTTCTGTAATCTATTTAATTAACACAGAAGTAGTTAATACATTGGGAAGAAGTTGCTGTTGTAATGGGAAGGGGCAGAATGGGGAAGTCCTATACTATATGTAAGGAAATGCACTAGCAGGATAGTCAGAATTTCTCTCAGTGAGCATCTGGAGGATGCAACTTCTGCTCAAACCTTTCTTCTGGGAAGTTCTGCTGAGACCCTCCTTCTTGGAACTTCTGCTAAGACCTTTCCTTTGGGAATTGCTGCTAAGAACTTCCAAGAACCAGAGTGAAGAGCTACCATGAGTAAGAGAGGAGGATCCCTGCTTGAGGGAGCCTGTTGTGCTGTGAAGGGTTGGAAATGTAGGTATTCACTGCATTAACCATGTGTATCAACTTCATGACTACTGTAATGACTTTGGCTTTCTGGTTCTGGGACTCAGTTTTCTGGTATTTGAACAAAGGTTTTGGTTCCATATGGAGAATCTGCTACATTTTGTGATTCACAACTATAGCAGCACATTCATAAGCACCATGAATATTGTGAATATTGCATTGTTACAGTGCATCTTTTTCCATTTTTTATGATCTCTTTGGGATATAGATCTAAAAGTGTTATTACTGGGTCAAATGGCATGCACATTTAATAGCCCTGTAAGCATAGTTCCAAATTGCTCTCCAGACTATTTGGACTAGTTCTCAATTCCGCCAACAGTGTAGTAGTGTTCCAATTTTCCTATGCCATCTCCAATATTTTTCATTTTCCTGTGTTGTCATGTTAGTCAATCAGATAGGTGCTATGTGGTATCTTAGAATTGTTTTGATTAACATTTCCTTAATCGATTGCATTTTTTATTATTTTTATATGACCATAGATCACTTCAATTTCTTCATCTGAAAACTGTCTGTTCACATCCTTTGACCATTTATCAATATGAGAATGACTTGTATTCTTACAAATTTGTCAGAGTTCTCTATACATTTTAAAAATACGGCCTATTTCAGAAACATTGGCTATAAAATTTTTCCCCAGCTTTCTGCTTCCCTTCTAATCTTGGTTGATTGGGGTTTTTGTGCAAGCCCTTTTTAATTTAATATAAATTAAATTATCCATTTTGCATGTCATAATATTCTCTCTCTCTTGTTTAGTCATAAATTCTTCCATTCTCCATAGATCTGACAGATAGATTATTCCTTGCTCTCCTAATTTGCTCATACTATCATGATTTATGTCTAAAACATATACTTATTTCAGCCTTACCTTGGTATACAGTGTAAGATGTTCATCTATGCCTATTTTTTTGTTATAGCATTTTCCAATTTTCTTATCAGTTTTTGTTAAATACTGAATTCTTAATATAAAAAGTGTAATCTTTGGGATTATCAATCTATAGATTACTATAATAGTCATTGACTATTATATCTATGTCTTATTAACTAACCTATTCCACTGATACATCACTCTAGCATCAGTAGCAAAAAGTTGTGATGATTGCTACTTCATAACACAGTTTTAGACCTGGTATACCTAGGTTTTCTTTCCTTGAATTTCTCTTCATTAATTCCTTTGATATTCATGATGTTTTGTTCTTCCAGATGAATTTTGTTATTATTTCTCTAGCTCTATAATAAATTGTATTTTGACTGGTATAGAGTAAATTAGTCTGTGTAATTTGACATTTTTAATATATTAGGTCATCATACCCCTGAGTAATTTATATATTTTCAGTTATTTAGATCTGACTTGATTCATGTGAAAAATGTTCTATAATTGTGTTCATATGGGTCTTGGATTTGGCTTGGCAAAGAGACTCCCAAATACGTTATATTTCCTATAATTATTTTAAATGAAATTTATCTTTCTTTCTATTGCTTCTGGGCTTTGATGGTAGCTTATAGAAATGCTGATGGTTTATGAGGGTTTGTTTTACACTCAGCAACTGCTAAAATTGTTAATTGTTTCATGTGTTTTTAGTTGATTGTTGAGGATTCCCTAAGTATGACATCATATCATTTGTAAAGAAAAAGTGTTTTTTTCCTCATTGCCTATGCTGATTTCTTCCACTTCCTTTTCTTCTGTCATTGCTTAAGCTAACATATTAACTACAATATTGAAAAGTAATGGTGAGAGGGGCACTGCCAAGATGGCGGCATAGAAGCAGCAAGGTTTTGTAGCTCCCACTTAGCCACCTGAAATACCCATAAAATATGACTCTAATCAAATTTTAGGACTCCAAAACTCACAAAAATACAGAAAACACATCTTTTGGTGATGGCAGCTTGCCACAAAGGGCTCATCTCATCACACTGAAACCACAGCCTGGCGCCACAGTGGTCAGTAGGAGTCACAGCTGGACTCTTCAGGAGAGTGGATCAGCAGCAGCTGTGGCAGTTCCCAGATTTATCAAGCCAGGAGACAGGAGGACTAAGTGAAAGATCAGTGGAATTCAGCTAATTTGGGGGGACAAAAGCGGTCTGGCCAAGTGTCCCCAGGGCAAAGAAGCAACAGAAATGGCAGGCCCGCAGTGGCTGCAACCTGGTTGCTTCAGAGCTTCTGGCATGCAGACTACAGGGGGGCAAAGCGGTTGTTTAGAGCCCAAGTGCTCTTACAATGAGTGACCTAGATCCATATCATGGTCTTGGGTGGTGGTCCTGGGTGTGTTTTCAGTGAGCCAAATCTGATGGGGGCTGCAAAAGCCCCCTAATTGCTCTGGTAGCTGTGAAAACTCAGCGATATAGGACAGAGACTTCCCCTCTAGAAACAGAGGTTCACAGAGCTAAAAAGACAAGTAATTCACTGGCAACATGAGCAGGAAAAGGAAGCAAAGTAAGAAAAGCAACAAACTCTAGAATCCTTTTTGAGGGGACAAAAAGGATCAAAGCATGGAATGGGAGAAAGACAACACAGTCAGAACTCCCACATGAAAAGCTTCCAAGAAACATGAAGAGTACCTAAAAGCCATAGATCAGCTTAAAAAGGACTTTGAAACTCAAATAAGAGAAGTGGAGGAAAAATTCAGAAGAGAAATGAGAATGATGCAAGAAAATCTTGAAAAGACAATCAACCACCTTACTGAAGAAAATAACACCTTAAAAGGGAGACTAACTCAAATGGCAAAAGAAGCCCAAAAAGCCAATGAGGAGAAGAATGCCTTTAAAAGTTGAATTTTCCAGATGGAAAAAGAATCTCAAAAGCATTCTTAAAAGAATAATTCTTTCAGAATTAGAGTGGAGCAAAGGGAAGTAAATGACTTTATGAGAAATCCAGATATTATCAAACAGATCCAAACACATGAAAAAATAGAAGGCAATGTGAAATATCTCCTTGAAAAAAACCACTGACCTGGAAAATAGATCCAGGAGAGATGATTTAAAAATTATTAGACTACCTGAAGCCATGATCAAAACAAGAACCAAGAAATCATATTTCAAGAATTTCTCAAGGAAAATTGCCCGATGTTTTAGAACCAGAGGGAAAAATAGAACAAGAAAGAATTCACCGAACACCTCTGAAAAAGATCCCCAAAAGAAGACTCCTAGAAATGTTATAACCAGGCTCCAGAGTCCCCAGATCAAGGAGAAAATAGTACAGGCTGCCAAGAGGAAGCAATTTGAATACTGTAGAAACACAATTAGGATAAAACGAGATCTGGCAGCTTCTACATTGAAGGATCATGTTGTGGGCCAAGACTTTCAGGGTCCTTGGCCACATTAGCTCCCCAGTTCTATAAAGGTCATTAGGCAGATATGCAAGGAAAGTATAATCTTGTTGGGTGGATGCTCTTATTGGTTTCATGAATATCTATAGAAAGTACTGAGTTAATTCATGAATATCTAAAGAAAGTACAGAGTTAATTTGCAAGTCTTCATTGTAACACCCTGTTTGTGCCTCTGGACATGGTCCTAGGATAAAGAGCTTAACCAGTGATTGCCTTTGGGTTGGGGTAGAGAAAGATCAAGACCAAGGGTGGTTCCTTGCATTCTGCTAAGGGTATATAAACCTTGTATTTTCCATGTATCTTTGGCTATGTATGAAATAGGTCTGCAATAAACAGACTATGGAATACAACCTCGTCTCTCTCCCTCTTTCTTATTAAGCTAGAATCTCTCTCTCTCTCTTTATTTCACTCAGCTGGTAGCTAGACCCAGACTTGCTAGCCGCAGCAGGATCAAAGGGCCTAGAATATGATATTCTAGAGATCAAGAGAGCTAGGATTAAAACCAAGAATCACCTACCCAGCAAAATCGATCATAATCTTCCAGGGGAATATATGGTTATGCAGTGAGGTGGAGGACTTTCAAGCATTCTTGGAGAAAAAAATGGAACTGAACAGAAAATTTGACATTCGAACACAAGAAGCATGAGAAGGTAAACAGGGGAAAGAAATCATAAGGAACTTAATCAAAGTTGAACTATTTACATGCCAACGTGGAAAAACGATAACAGTAACTTATGAAATTTTTGTTTATATGAGGATAGGTGAAGGGAATATAAGTGTATATACATACATACATAAATATATATGTACATATACATACACATATATGTATATGAATACATATCTGAGTATGTGTGTTTATTAGTTCATAGAGGGCACTGGATCAATTGAATAGGAAAGGATGAAACTTTAAAAGGTGAAATTCTGAGGTGGGAGAGGATTAGAATGAGAGGAGACAGGGAGAGACAGAATGGGGTTAATCATCCCATGTAGAAGAGGCAAGGAATAACAGTTACAATGGAGGGGAAGAACAGGAAGTCAAAAGGGAAAAGGTCAACTTTACCCTCATTGAATTTGGCTCAGGTAAAGAATAACATATACTCTAAAGTATCTTGCCACACTGGAGAGTAATGGGGTTGGGGATGAAAGGCTGGAGGATGTAGAGGAAGGCAGGGTTGGGGGGAGGGCTGCTGGAAGCACACATTTCTGTAAAGGGACAGGGACAGGGAAGAGAATAGAAGGGGGAGGGATAGGGAAGAGAGACATATAATCAGTCTCTCACAATATGTCCACTGTGGAGATGTTCTGCATAATTACTCATGTACAGACTGCATTGAATCGCTTGTCCTAGCAGAGGGGGTTGGTGATGAAGGTGGAAGGGAAAGAATCTAGAATTTAAAGTTCTATAATCAAATGTTAAAATATATATATAT
>JAQQSW010004307.1:0-14470 GCA_028646575.1 Pseudocheirus occidentalis
AAAAAAAAACCTAGATAACCAGGATGCCTGTGACAAGATGTTACTCTTATTGTTTTTAGCTTGTCATCAAAACTAATATTTTAATATCAACAGAAAAACTTCTGTTGACCTATACTATAGGTAAAATATACTGAGTCAAATACACATTTTGAAAGATATTAATGAATCAGAACAATTTTTACTGAGAATGTTCTGACAATGATAGAGACCAAAAATACAGAAACCCTATACAAGAAAAATGGAAATCCTATACTTTTAAAAGTCATATTTACATAAGGCTTTAAAGGTTTATGAAATGCTTAAAAGGGTGAATCCAAACCAACTAATTCAAATGTTTTTATTCTCATTTTACGAAAGAGGAAACTGATATTCAAAGAGTTTAAGCAACTAGCTCAGTGACACAATGTTTGTTGTTGTTTTCAGTTGTATCTGACTTTGTGATCCCCTTTGGGGTTTTCTTGGCAAAGATACTGGAGTGGTATAGCCTTTTTTTTCTCCTGTTCATTTTACAGGTGAGGAAACTGAGGCAAACAGGATTAAGTGACTTGCTCAGGATCACACAGCTACTATATCCAAGGCCAAATTTGAACTCAGATTTTCCTGACTCTAGATCAGGCACTCAAAAGTAACTGCCCTGTCACAGAATTATTTAGCTTCAGACCCAGGACTTGAAGCAAAGTCTTTTCTGACTCAAACCAAAAGATTTCTTTGATTATCCATAACAGAGAACCATATTCATTGACACAAGTGAAGTCTGAACCAGGTATAGATAGGGGATTCCTTTTTTTCCTTTTTTTTTTTTTTTTGCTTTTTTGGAGGGCAGGGCAATTGGGGTTAAGTGACTTGCCCAAGGCCACAGGGCTAGTAAGTGTTAAATGTCTGAGGCCAGATTTGAACTCAGGTCCTCCTGACTCCAGGGCCACTTCTCTATTCTATGCCACCAAGCTGCCCCAAGGGGAATACTTTTCTTCACAGATGCAAATAGGTATAGGTGTGACATGTGAATTATTTCCAGCAGTACTAATAGAATTATTCCATTGCTCTTTCTGGTCATTTTTAAAATTAAAACAACAACAAAAAGGTTGCAATGCCATTATGTGGCAAAATTAATTATAATTCACTCCCATCTTACCCCTTTTCCAAACTCCCTATTTTTGTTAAGAACTCCAATATCTTAGTGATTTCCCAGGTTTGCAACTTCAATGCATCACTCTCTCTTACTCCACATATTTAGTTAGTAGTTAGATTTTGCAATATCTACCTCTATAACACCTATAATATCTACCCCCTTCTCTCTACTCACATGATCACTACATTAGTTCAGCTGCTCATCACATTTTTCCTGGACAATTGAATAAACTCTTAATTGATCTTCCTGTCTCAAACCTCTCTCCGCTTCAATCCATTCCTCACACAGCTGCCAAAGTGATATTCCTTAAGCACAAAGTGTGACAAAATTACTCCGTTACTCAATTAGTTCTGGTGGCTCTCTATTGCCTCTGTGATTAAATTAAACTCTTCTGTTTAATTTAGAAAGCTTTTCCCAATCTGGCCCTAACCTACCTTTCCTGCCTCATCATAGGTGATTTCTTTTTCCATACTTCACAATCGAGTCAAGCTAACTTTCTTGCCCTTAGCTTACACCCAATAATCTTACCTCCTTTACCTATGCCCTTGCAACGATTATTCTCCTTCCCTAAAACCCATTCTCTCCCTCTAATAAAATACCTTATTTCGTCAGGAGCAGCCTCTACTAGTCCCCTTTTATCCAAAATTATCTTGTTTTTATTTGGTGTTTATCCTGTATATCCTTTTAAATTCATATGCAGTATGCTCCCAATAAAACATAAACCCCTCGAAGGTAGGGATTGTTCAATGTTTGTCTTTAATCCCAGTGCTTAGCCTAATGCCTAGAGTGCAGTAGATAATTAATAAATGCTTATAAATTGATTAACTATGGTAGGGGTAATAATTATTTTTGAGTTTTGTACTTTTATTTGTATGTTGAAAGCTAATTGGAAAGGGCCACATGCCTAGGTTCATTATCATCCTACAAGAATCTATACAAATTTATTAGCTCAGAGAAGGACATTTTTCAACATAATGAAAACCAATATATTTCTGATGCATCTCTTTCCCAGTGGTAGATTTTGACTATGATTTCTCATTGGCATGAAACAGTCTATTATTGATGAGTAACTCCATTCAGCATTCCTCTTCTCTCATGTAAAAATGATCGTTAGACAAATTTTGTAAAGTTGTCCAAGAGCAATGCCACTTAGGGTACAATGTAATTTGCTGAACATCACAGAATAGGAAAATGCAAGAATATTTTCAGTAGAGGTAAAATGAATCAAATGTGATCTTTAAAAAATGTCTATTAATTTTATCAGCAGTGATGATTGAACCTTATACTTGGTGTAATTAATTCATGATATAAAGTAATTTATGCACCTAAGTACCTAATATATGATATGAAGTAGTGGCAATCACACTTAAAATGATGAAATCTCAAAGTGAAATTGGACCTAGGTACATACAGAAGAAAACTGTGCCAAAGGAAAAACAAAATCTTAAAGGTACTTAGTGCAAAAGGTACTTTTTCACTAAATCTCAAATACTCCAAAATAATGATCGCAAATCCCTATCCTTTAAAAATTTTGTATAAGAAATCTTTGAAAATGTTTTATACTTGTTTTAAGAATATAGATTATGAAAGCATGAGAAAGGAACAGGATGTCTTTGATGATTATTTTCCATAACAGACCACATACAATAAAAGTACTACTCTCTAGTGATTATCATTTTAATCAAATTGACCCAAGCAGACAAATGAAATATTAAAGGCCCTTCTCACACAAGATGTCTTTATCAGAAAAAATTACCAAAGATAATGACATATGTAAATAAGGAGATATATGCTTCATCTTATTATAATACCAACACCGATAATCATGCAAAAATCAGGGAAATATATAATAATCCATAATTTTCTTCTGTATCATGGAAGTTGACTTTTACAGAATGCGATTTGGTGATACCATATTGATAGAAAGGTTTTCCAGATGATTTATTCAAATTATAAGCATTATATTTGGACCCAGAACACGACAAAATCTACTAAGTAAAATCTACAGCTTTGCAAAAAAGTAGATTGCTCCAACCACCCATGCTACGGAAGATTTTTAAAAAATTAAAAATGTATAATGTTGTCCAAATAATAAGATGCAATTAAACACAAAGTTAATTGTGTTAATCCATGGCTATATTAAGATGTATATTTACACACAAATATTGAGATTTTCAAATAAATCTATGATCTCATGAAGCTGGAAGTTCTCTTCAATCATGCAGATGGTAAACAATCAATATGTGACCCATTTTATAAGAATGTTAACCATGTGCTCTTATAATTTCACTTCAAGAGATTCACTAAATGTGCTGGAGGCTTTCCTTGCACTTGTAATCATGTATATTATATAATATATGATATGACAATACAATATTATATTGTATAAATGTGTGTTTATAGATATAACAGAGAAGTGATAAAAATGGATAAGGCCACCAACTGAGTTACTGCTAGCATGAAATAAAAGATGGTGTTTAATTAACATGATCCCAAACTTTATATTATTACAAAAGTGTATATCTATCTATCTATCTGGATTCTATTGTTATATTAAATTATATCACATTAGTAACATTATATATTGATGTAGATTGGTCTAGAGATAGGCAAATATTGTGTGTGTGTATATATATATATATCACAACCTATGTGTGGTACATGTGTATAACATGCATCATAGATGAACTTATGTATCTGCATGGTATGTCTATGTCTATATATATACATATATGTATGAATAATTATGTGTGTATCTAAACATGCTCTACTATATTGTAGAATGAGAATGGGTTTGTGATATGAAGTAAGGCAGCATGATGTAGAGAAACTCTCACTATCTTTTTAATCAGAAGACCATAGCTTAGCTTTGATATTCACTACCTTGTGTGACTTTGGGCAAGTTACTTGTCTTTCTAGATTCCAATTTTTTCATTCAGAAAATGAGATGAAAGATGCAGATAATGTCTAAGGTCCTTGTGAAACAATCTGTTGAAATAACATTATCTTAAAATTTTCTAGTCTGACAAAACCTGCCTGAACATAACCTTTAAAAACTCAGAATCGCCTCCTTGAGGACAATGGGGTAGGACTTCTCTGTAGAATACATTTGAAAACCAACTCACATCCTTATAAATGTTCCAGTCAGTATCCCATCATGGCAACAAGGGGTAATTAGTTTCTGCATAAGACCTTGAATAAATTCCTCACAGAATACTATGGTATTAAAAGTAATTATGTGCACTGGAAATCTAATGGCATAATTGTTACAAAGCATGGTATTGTATAACTGTGGGAAATTATGTCTAAGTTTCAGGCTACTGTAATTATTGAAAAATGTTCCACGATAAATTTGAGTTTCAATTTAATAAAAACAAGGCCCAAAAGCAAGGGAAGAACATTTTCAATGGAAAACCAGAAATTATGAAAATTTCTGAATTTTAGACAATGAATAATACACTTTTTAAAGTGCCTAGAAATGATCCATTGAGATCACTTAAAAAAACCTCAATTATAAAAGCTAGATTATTTTGCTAAGAATTGTGGGGAAAGGAAAAAAAAACCTTTAAGCTAAAATATCTCATAGATCTCATGGCAAAATAGGATAAGATCACATATTTTAAGCTAAAAAGGACCTAGTCCAAGTTTCTCATCATACAGAGGAGGAACTGAGGCCTAGAAAGGTGGGTTGTGATATGAAGTAAGGCAGCATGATGTAGAGAAATGTAGGTCATTTCACCTACAGCACAAGATCACTCAAGCAGTAAGTGGGCAATTCAGGAAGTGAAACCAGATTCTCTGATTCTGGATCAAACTGGGTTCTTTTCTTTTGCCTGAACCTGAAGGCATGTATATGTATAAAATATATGCATATTTACGTGTGTAAATATATAAAATTCAAATGTATATGTATAAAATAATTTTTATATATGCATATACAATCTACGCCTATGAATTGTGTGCAGTATATATATAGTATGTCTGTATGTATAGGTATATATGTATGTGTTGTATACATACATATGTATTCATGAGCATATCTTTGGGCACTGTGTACATATATATTGAATTATATTTATATTCCTATTCCTATCTTTATGTAGATAGTTAAACATCTCTATGTACATATACATATTTATGTGTATAGTATATATCCACACACATGCATTGTACACACACTTTTCATATATGCATGTATATATGAAAAGTGTGTGCACATGTGTATACACAAACATATACATACATACATACATACATACACATATTCTAGAAAAGTCTGAGGAAATACTTGCTTGTCACATAGCAGGCACTTAATTGATGATTGACTGGATGAACAGTTTTATAATTAGCTGGCAATTCTAAAAAATCCTGAAAGACCAAATATTAATTCATATTCTAGCTAAAAGTAACAATATAGTAATACAAAAAGCATTTTCACATATTTACAATTATTTCTTAAAAATTTCTTTGGGGTGCAATATTATTTAAATAATATTTTCTTATGCAGCTCTTATTAATAGTGCCTTCTAGTGACTCCTTTTCATTCTGTCACAAAGAAAACAAAATTACAGCAAAACCTTGTCATAATGTTGTTCTTAGGATCAAGGTTAGTGTTACAAAACTGCATCACGACTGAAAAGATATAGGGTCTTATCTGAGTTTCATTTCTATCCAGCAGCATCAGCCTGAATAAGTGAGAAGTGGTGATCAAGGACAAACTGATTATTCACTGGGGATGCTCTAGAGGGGAAAGATGCTTCAGGTGTGCTCATAGCTTTGGACTTGAAAGATCCTGAAGGGATCATCTAATCTAAGGGTGGGGAACCTTTGGCCTTGAGGCCACATATGGCCCTCTAGGTCCTCAAGTAAAACCCAAATGACAAGTCCCCTTAATAAAAAGATTTGTTCTGTGAAGTTTGGATTCAATCAAAGGGTCACACTTGAGGACCAAGAGGGCCATATGTGACCTTGAGGCTGCAGGTTTCCCTCCTATAATCTGGTCACTCATCCTCTATTCACAGAGTGGAGGATCTTAGAACTGTAAGGCACTTCCAAGGCCATCTATTTTAACTCTAGCCTCCCCTCATTTTGCAGAAGAGAAAACTAAGTTTTATAGGTTTTAAGTGAAAGGCACGAAGTAAAAAATGTTTTCTCCATTTATTTATTAAGTTTAGATATCAACAAAACAATAAATTAAGCCCTGATTTGTACTATTTGCCTATTTCAGAGGTGAAAATATGACAAAAATAAATCTATCGCATTTTAACACGAATAACATTTTATGAAAAATAACTTCATTTTTCAAAACAACATAAAATTAATGAGAATTATTTTACATATTTTTGCAAATCTTTATAATGTCTAGCTTAATAGAAGACAGCTAGAGTCTCATAAATGTTTCTTCATTCAATCTGTTGTGATATATTGCATGGGTTGAAATACTTGAAAAAAATCCAACTTCACACAGATATGTACTTGGAAAATGAAAAAGTATTTCCACAGCCAAATAGCCTCATAGTATTGTTTCTTGAAAATAGCTGACCTCACAAACCCCTTGAATGGGTAGCGATTGGTGGTCCATGGATTATACTTTGAGAATCACTGCTTTAGATAATTTAGGTGGACCCAGTTTAAAATCCATCTCTTCCACTATTCTTACACTTTGAGCAATCAATCAATCAATCAGCACACATTTACCATTAGGCATTTACTATGTGCCATGTTCAGTGTCAAGGAGCTGGGAATACAAAGAAAATTCCAAAATAGACACTGTTCATAAGGAGCTTTCCTATCATTGGGGGAGACAAAATCTGGAAAAATTAGTGTATACAAAATAAATACTGAGACTTTAGAAAGTAGTCTTACATAAGAAGCCACAAACAGTTGAGAACTGTGGAAAGATTAATCTCTCTGGGTCTCAGTTTATTTGTTTGTAAAATAAGTAGAACAGCTTAAATGTCCTTATAACCTTATACCTATGATATCTTCCAACGTAATACCTATGATATCTAAGTACACTTTGAGCTCTGACAATGCATGATTCTGTGACAATGCCCACATTTGAACTAAATTACTGCAAGCTGAATATGCCCCACACATACATACAGTAAAAAAAGAAAGTTTGATAGAATTACACTGAAAATCTATTTCATTTCAAAATAAAACATCAACTACTGTTTACTGTAGAAATGCACATTTTAATAGTTTTATGTAAAACACTTGCTAATATAGATCTATAAGCATATAACTTCCTACAAATTACATAAAACAATTTTAAAAGCAATTCATTTATTATTAAAACACATAGGACTGGATTTCTCAGTTTCTTGGTTTTCAATTATCTTCTTAATTGGGATAGATATAACAATCATGCAATTATCATTCTGTGGTCAGAAACCAAATGTTGAAGATCTGATAATACTGGACTAGATTCAACTAATGGAGCAGATGGGAAATTCTATAACCAGAGTAAAAGCTGTTGTTCATTTGTAAATTTTAGACTCTTTGCAACTCTAAAGATCTCGGGGGGAAAAAGTTTAAAACAATGAAGCTGTAGCTTAAAAATTATAATCAAGTTGCCCTCTCTCCCCCCAGGACTGCCACCATTATCACTTGTGATTTTATGGCAATCTAAGGTTTACCAAGTGCTTTATATATATTATTTCATTATTATTTGGGAAAAACGAGGTTGCCAAGTATTTCTTACATTTAAAATAATTACATAGTTATTGAAAAAGTATCAGTAAGAATGGAGATACTCTACCAGGGGTCAGGTATACTTGAATTCTTATTCTTCCTCTATCATTAGCTATATGATCACAGGTAAATCACTTAACTTCTTTGAAACTCAGTTTTTTCAACTAGAAAGAAAGGGAAACCTGTAGCGTTTTCCTTAGAAGGTTTCGTGTGAGGATAAAACAAGATAATTTATGGAAAGGGCTTTGCAGGAAACTTTAAAGTGTTATATATTTATCAATGTTATTGACAAAAAAGCCAGACCACAAGAGAAAAACTTTTTTTTAGGAAATCATAATTTTGTATATAGTTATAAGAAGTAGAAAACTGTCATTGATGGAAATCCCATATGACAAATGCATTTCAAAGATAGCCACCCTGATATGAACAATGACACTGATATTTTTATGATGGGCAATGATTAATAAATTTACATATATTTAAATATCATACATAATGTATATACACATCTATATTCTAATCGTTGTGACCTGAACTTTTTATTTCTTGAAAATTCCAAATGAAACTTGTCATTAAACATTTCTAAAGAGATACAGTCAATAAATTACACTGGAAGAAACAAGCACAAAATGAAATTAATCTCTAGAGAAATCCAAAATTTCACATGCAATATAAAAAAATTCAAGTAAATGTGATATACTAAAGACTGATAAGATCTTAGATGTAGAGTGGGATGGTATCTTGAGGCAATGATTGTTTGTTTTAGATATGAGGAAATTGAGGTCCAGAGAGGAAAAGCTAACGCAACTAGTTAAATGCCTGCAGATTAAAAGAGGGATGATTTTTACAGGATTCTTCAAGATCCAAGACTGAGATTCAGATATATTCTGTTTAACTATTCAATCTACTTCAGTAATTAAAATCTTAGGAAAATTTCCTGTAGGACATAACTGTTCTTTCCTTTTATTCCTTTGTGTTTCCCTTCCTTGGGGCTAGAAATCACACAGCTTTCCAGCATCTTTGCCAAGGAAATGCCAAATGGGGTTATGAAGAGTAGGACATGACAGAAATGACTGCATAATAACGACAATGACAATATCCCCTGGCTAGCACAGAGCCTTACACATAACAGGTGATATAATATAGTTATTTAGAAAAAGCATTTATTAAGTGCTTACATTTTGCCAGGTATTTGGGGGATGCAAATACCAGCAAACAAGGCATCCTATCTTTGAGGAGCTTACGTTCTAATAGAAGGAAACAATGCAGAAAAGGATTCTTGCAATGTATCAAAGATAGTATTGTTAAGACACTGCAGTAAGTAGCAGGAAGACCTACTTCCTAGTAAGATAAGGCAAAAAAAATGATCTGTAAATTGAACTGAGAGGAAAATGATGATATGCATACTTTGTAACTTTTCAGAAAAGGGGAAAATAAAAGTCAAGTACTCTATTATCCACAGAAATATAATCCAGTGTTTTTAGTCAGGAACACTGAGAATTTGACTCCATGGCTGTGAAAGTAGTCCAGGACTAAAATATATGGTTTGTAAGTTCTCCATTCTAACTGACATTGGCCAGATAGGAGAAAAAAAGAATACTGATAATTTAATATTCTGGATCCCTCTCATTCAAATATTGCCTAGTGAGTTTGGCATTTAAGCATACATGCACATGCAGTTCTGAAAATTATTGGTGCAGAAATGTTGGCATTAGAGAAAACATTTTCGAAAACATTGCTTCAATTTATTTTGCTTTACTGCAAAAAAGTGCATCTATGCCCTTGACTAATTTGCATAGAAATGAAAATTTTTGGCCCCAATTTTTTTAACTCAACCAGCTATTCAGATAAGTGACACAATCTGGGAGTGCGAATGTGTGTGTATCTTCAAATGTGCTTGTTTGTGTGTGCTGACATCTTACTAATAGGCAGAGTACGTGATATTATATGATATCAGAGGATGGAACAGGGCCTTCTATTGACTTTCCTATACTTCTTTTTTTGCCTTTTGGAGGGGGGAATTGGGGTTAAGTGACTTGCCCACAGTCACTCAGCTAGTTAAATGTTAAGTGTCTGAGGCTGGACGTGAATTCAGGTCGTCCTGACTCCAGGGCCAGAGCTCTATTCACTGTGCCACATAGCTGCCCCAGACTCTACTTCTATCTGCTAAATAATACTTGAAATTTCTTTACCACGTGCCTCAAATATAACTTGTGACACCCCTCCCGTCTCCTTCCTCTATACCACTGCTTGCTCTATTACCTACATCTGATATAGTTGACCTACTCTTCTCCAGAAGTCAGCTGTTGAATTGTTACCCTTACTTTAAAGTTCAACTTCAGTGGTATTTCTTCATTAAAGTTTCCCTGATCTTCATTCTGTTGTCCACTATTTACACCCCCAATACGCCCTTATGATTATTCTTCACATTAGGAACTCATACGCCATTTTGTTCTGTAACTCTCTAATGTATTTAATCTATATATAGGCAGCTGGGAGGCTCAGTGGACAGAGCATTGGGCCAGAACTGAGGAAAGCTGCTGAAACTTGACCTCAGGCACTTCCTAGCACATGACTCCTAACAAGTCATTTAACTTTGGCCTGCCTTAATTCCTCAACTGTAAAACAGGGATAATAATAAAACCAACCTGCCAGAAATACAGAAATACAGATGTTTAATAAATGCCTGCTTCCTTCCTTCTCCCTCTCTTCTTTCTTTCCTTCTTTGGTTCATCCCTGCCTCCCTTCTTTCCTTCCTTTTTTCTTCCCTTCTTTCCTTGTTTTCTTCCTTCCTTCCTTGCTTCTTTGGTTCCTCCTTCCTTTTTTTCATTCCTTCCCCTTCTTTCCTTCCATAGTGTGACGTATAAAATATATTAGTGGTTGTTTTATGTCTCCAAAAGGGTTCATGTCCTATACACTATATAATTAAGAAACAAAAAATTTATTGAATTTATATGTAAATATACCCATGGGAGAGGTAACACATTGACTTTAATTTACTCTCAGATGCAACTCTTATTATATATATATATATTTTTCTTTCTAATAAGAGGTTATTATGGTAGGTATTGACCAAGAACAGGAATAATTGCTTGTGAATAATCCTGGGTTAGTGAAATTAGTCCCTGTATATTCAAATATATACTTGGTTTTGCACTGGTCTATACAATCCTGTTAATAAACACTAAGGCATAGAAAGAAATAGGGAATTAGTTAGTGTAATGGATGAAGAACTGGGCCTGCAGTTAGGAAGATCTGAGTTCAAATATGGCCTCGGGCACTCACTGACTGTGTGACCCTGGGTAAGTCATTTAATCATTCTGTGCCTAAGTTTCCTCAACTGTAAAATAGGGATAATAATAGCAGCAAACTTGAAAAATTGTTGTAAGGATCAAATGAGGTAATACTTGTAAAACACTTAGCAAAGTGTCTGGCACATAGTAAGCACTATTATACAAATAGTATTACTATTAATAATATTATTAAAGTATTTAAGCTTAATAATCTATTGATCATTGGCAAAAGCATAAGGTCCATCACCAACTATATTCTGCGCTAAATTCACATTTGCAGAATGAGAAACATTTTTTGTTTTTCTTTGTTCATGAACACTGAAAGAGTTTTCTTTTGTTTCTAAGTGTTCTGCTGCTATCCATATGCACCCTTCTTTGACAAACTGCTTCCTTTTAGCTTTTTAAAATTAATTAAAATGCCATTTTTCAACTACAAATACTCTACTTGAATTTTTAAAAAAATCTATCACAAACAATTCAGTTTTAAAAATCTATCATGCTAGATCCAGTATGAAAAAGTGAGGTTGAGATGAAAAGTTAGATGCAAGGAGAGAAAAGAAATTTAAGTTGAACATATTAGAACTCTAATAAAAATAATTGCTTAGGTTTTAAATTCCTGTGAGTTTCCATTAGTGTTCTCCACGATTTGAAATCACAATAATTTTCTAACCATATTTCCCAACATCCTCTAACACAAACTATCAACTTTGTTCATTCACTCATTCTGCTTATCCAATATGTATTAAGCATGTACTATGTGAAATGCACTGTGCTTGTTACTGGGAAAGAACAATGTAAAGAAGAACAGGGTATAACTTCTTCCATAAAGGAATTTAGAATCTAGTAGAGGATATAAAATAATTATTACACAAGATAAAATTAAGGGTCACATTAAAGGTATAAACAAAATACTTGATGGTTCAGAGGAGGGAAAAGATTATGTTATGGTGGAGAATATTGGAGGAAACAATCAAGGAAAATGCAGCATTTGACCTGAGACTTAAAAAAATGGCTAGGGAGCTGGGCCTAGAGTCAGAAATAGTACCTACCTTCCAGAGCTGTTTGAAGATCCAATAAGATGATAATACAATTCTTAGCATAGTGTCTAGTACATAGAAAGCACTTCACTTTCCATTTTCCATTCAATTCAATAATTCAGCAAGCCTTTATTAAGTGCTTACTCTGTATAAATGCTCTGGGACTATAAAGGAAATGAATGAAAAGGAATCTATATCCTTGAGTAACTTAAGTCCTATTAGAATGTCCATCTGGTATCTGGGTAGTAGAGGGGATAAAGCACTGAAACCCCCACCCCCACCCCACCCCCACAAAAAAAGCACAGAACCCAGAGTCAGAAGACTTGAGTTCAAATGCAAGTTCAGTTACTTACTAGCTGTAGGACTCTAAGAGGGTCTTTTAGACTCTGCCTGTCTCAGTTTTACCATTGGTAAAATAGGGATAATTATATTGCCTTTCTGCAAGGCTTGTTTTGAGCATCTAAGAAGATGATATTTATAAATTTATTTGTAAATCTTAAGCAAAATATAAAGTGCTATTGTTTCTGTTACTACTATGATGACAACAATGATGACTGTTACTACTTCCACTACCATTACTGCTACTACTACTAAATCTTCATCCTTTTTCAATAGCCATACCCTGTTTTCTCAGGAGTTTCTTCTTGAGTTGTCTTCCCTTTGGATGCCAGCTAGTCCTCTTAGGTGTCTAACTATTTTTCTCTTAATCAGTAATCACACATTTTTTTTACCACTTAATAATAGCTGACTTTAATGTGGTTGTATATAAAATTGGCTTGGATACTCTTTTTTATGTGTGTCTGCTTTGTCTCTTGAACCTAGATTATAAATTCATGAGAACAGGCATCGTGTCTCATATTTCTTTGGTGTAAAATGTGATACATGTAGTAGGTACTCAATAAATTCTTGTTAATTTTTATCTAGTATATTTGCTTTTCTTAAAAAGCCTATTGTCAGTGAACTCTTTTTCATAATTGTTTGTGCAGTGTGCAGGTTGACATTGGTGCTTATAGGTCCCCTATTGAGAAACAGACACAATTCCCAAGATACAGAGATGAGTCACTGGATGTACTTAATTGATGTTTTGTGTATTGAACTCATATGAGAATGAATGAGTTTTTTAATCTGTAAAACAAGTCAGGACTTTGGGAGCCTTAAAGAATATTATAATAAGAAAGTTCCTCAAAATTCTATTTTAACAATTTTTGGGGAATGAGAAAAAGAATATTCCCAGGTCAGATTGGAGGGAGCTATTTATATATCAGCAACTGGTGCTGTTAAGCAAAGGGAAAACAGCGAGACAACATATTCACAGTTAGTAAAATTTCATTTGGTTTAAGGAATAACAAAGAGAACTGGGAAGGAGTTACAGTAGATAAAATAAGGTGCATGGTTGATCTGAGTAAACTTTCCTAGGTTTAGAAATATAAAATCATCTTCTTTGATGCAGAATGGCTTTATAGTTAAGGATACTATAATGATACAATATTTAAATATTAAAATAAATTACCAAATGTGTAGTTGTGACTAGAATTCCAACTTTTGAATGTCATTTTTTGTTACAATATGTTCCTGAAAATATTAATAAGAGGCCTAGAGCCATGAAGTTTTATAAGGAGAGATACCCTGAAGAAGTATTTCTTTTTTTTTGTCAAGAGTATGCTGGTAAATGTTTTAACAACCTGCTCTTCCCACTTGAAAAAAAAGTACACATGACACCCTTTAAAGCTTAGTCTGCATTATCAAAATTTCCTTCATCACTTTTAAAAACATAGACAAACAACAAAACAATAATTCAAACCCTTATATATAGCATCTGGGATTTTTTAGGGATAAATTTTCACATCAATCATATTTCAGCAATAAGTATGAGGTGACACTGGCACTCCCCTACTCCTTAGTCATCTCATCTTTGATAAGACATTTAACTTCTGAAGGATTGGTTTGTCATCCTCAAAATAAAGAGCATGAAGTACATGATTTGTGTAATGCCAAGCAAAGGCAACTTCCAAGGTTCGGATTACCAGCATAGCAAACTCCATTTATTCAGCCAACATTCACAGAACAGGGAAAATCAAAATAGAGTATAACTCATTCATTTCACAAGTAAGTTCTTAATTCATTCTGGGTACTACTCCACCCCTAGAGGGTACATGCTTTTAGTCAAAGTCTTTTCTCAAATGGAGATCAGACTACTCCACCCCTAGGCAGTACATTATTTTAGTCAGTCAAAGTCTCTTCTCAAAAGGAGAGAGAGAGTTCTTCTCAAATGGAGATCAGTTTCCAATCATAAACAAAGTACAGAAAAGGCCAAA
>JAQQSW010004308.1:0-14469 GCA_028646575.1 Pseudocheirus occidentalis
GACTTTTTAAGGCATTCTTCTCCTCATTGGCTTTCTGGGCCTCTTTTGCCATTTGAGTTAATCTATTTTTTTAAAGTGTTGTTTTCTTCAGTCAGGTTGTTGACTCTCTTTTCATGATTTTCTCGCATCATTCTCATTTCTCTTCCCAATTTTTCTTCCACTTCTCTTATTTGTTTTTCAAAGTCCTTTTTCAGTTCATCTGTAGGCAGCTTGTAGGCAATCTTCAAGTGTCTTGGAAGCAGTTGGTGTGGGAGTTCTGACTGTGTTGTCTTCCTCCCATTACATGCTTTGATCCTTTTTGTCCACAAAAAAGGATTCTAGAGTTTTATTGCAGTTCTTATTTTCCTTCCTTTTCTTCATGTTGGCCAGTCAATTAATTGATTGATTTTTTTAGGTCTGTGGAACTCTTTCCGGGGGGAAAGCTCTGTCCCAAATCGCTGTATTTTTCACAGCTAACAGAGCTATTACGGGGGTACTGCAGTCCCCACCAGCTTTGGCTTGCTGAAAGCGCACCAAAGGACCAGCACCCAAGACCATGATTCGGATCTAGGCTGCTCAATGCAAAATCCCTTGGCCCTGATCAATATTCTCAGCCCTCCTGCGGTTCCGCAGGCCAGGAGCTCTGAAGCAGCTCAGTGGAGGCAGTTGCCGGTTGTAGCAGATCCTGCCCTTCTCCCACTGCTTCCTTGCCCTGGAGGCAGATCTGCTGAACTGCTTTTCCTCCCCCAAATTTAGCCTGAAAGCTTCACTTTCACTGACCTTTCTCTAATTCTTCTTTTTCCTGGCTTGATAGATGTGGAGATTGCTCCAGGTGTTGTAGATCTGCTCTCTGGGGTAGACTCACATTGCGGCTTGGCTCCCCGACTACCTTGGGTCCTGTCCGGGGTTTTGGTTTTGGGCTGGGCTGGCCGTGGCTCCTAGCCTGCCACGATGAGCCCCTCCTGCTAAGCTGCCTTCAGTGAAAGATGTGTTTTCTGTATTATTATGAGTTTGGGAGCACTAAAAATTGTTTAGAGTCATATTTTATGGGTATTTAGGGTGGCTGTGTGGGAGCTGTGAAACTTTCCTCCTTCTACACCACCATCTTGGCTCCGCTTCCTGAGTCTAAAAATTACTTCCTTTTACAGTCCGTCCCCCCATCACTTCTTAATACTTAATAATAACAGCTCCATCTACTCTTAAGATGTTCAAACAATTTCAGAAAGAGCCTGAGGGTACATTAATGGAATTTTCTATTTTAGAGGTAGGGAATGCATCAGCGACTGACACTATCCCTAAAAACTGTGTTGGGTAACTTGGCAATGCAGATGTAGACTTAACCAGCCTCATGGAGGTAATAGTGCCTATCCTACATGGAAGCCACAGACTATTTTTGAAAAGTTCTTCTTTAAAATTTACCTTTTAGAGGTAAGAGCAAAAGTCAGAACACTGAATTTTAGGGAGCAGTTAGATGGTGCTGTGAATAGAGCACCAGCCCTAGCATCAGGAGTTCAAATGAGTTCAAATATGCCCTCAGACATTTGACATACTTACTAGCTGTGGGACCTTGGGCAAGTCACATAACTCCAAATGCCTTGCCTTCCTCAAAAAAAAAAAAAGAATTTTAGACTTGGAAGAGAACTTTCAAATGTGGTCCACCTATCTGACAGCTTAAGAAACTGAAACCCAGAGACATTCAGTGTTTCTCCCAAGGTCACACAGCTAGCAATCAGCAAAATTCTGATTGGAACCAGGTCTACAGATTCCTATTACAGTTATCCCGTTATTGGCATGGTGTTCCTGTGATCTGGAAAATCTGTGTAAAATTTTTTGGCCCTCCCTTCATACCAGAAAAGAAGTCTGAATTTTTTTTTCTTTTTATTTTATGGGGTGTTTAAAGTACTATATTTTAAAATTTGGGTTAAATATTTGGTTATAGACTAAATTATACAATACTATACACATATCTTATACATTTCTGAGTTTTTAAACTTTTTCTGTGTCATATGGTGGCCTTTGCACGTCCTCTGTGGCTTTGGCAAAGCTCCCCAAAAATTCCCATTTAATTTCTTATATTGACCCATGTTATATCAAAAATGTGCTGGTGAAAGTTGCAATGTGGAAGGGATAATTGTAGTCCTTTTGAATGGAGTATAGCACCTCCCTTCATATACAAAAAGTTTATATTTAATGTATTCAGACAAGGAAACAAAAATCTAGATACAATAAGTGACTTGTATAGCCAGTTAGCTAATTGTAAGATCAGGTCTAAAAATCCAGATTCTCCTTCTTAGTCCAATGTTCTTTCCATGTTACTACACTAATTTCATGAAATCTTTATAACTACTATGTAAAATTGTTCTGTTTTTGTTTTGGGTCTAGACCTATAATTTCATTTGCATAGGGAACTCCCCAATGTGGAAACTACTTCGACCAATGCAAATCAGTACCTGTTCTGCAACTTAATAACTACAAAGATTTGCCTGGGGCATCAAAAGACAACGTGACTGGTGAAGGGTCACAGAGCCTGTATGTCAGAGGCTGGACATTAACCCAGCTCTTCCTGACTCTGAAGTTTACTTTTTTACCCACTATACAACATTGTTTCCCTTGTGTGAAAGTTATTATTCATTAATTCGTTTATAGTGCTACATCCTACAATGTTCTCTCCTGCATCGAAATGACTCATTTTCTATACCATTTATTTTCTATACTACACAATCAAGTGTTCAATCTTATTCTTTCTCCTGCCAGTCTCTAAACCAGTAGTTCTCAACCTTCCTAAAGCTGCGACCCTTTAATACTTGTATGTGAGCATATCTGCATGTGGGTGGATCCGCCTGGAGAGGGACAGAGGAGCAGTGACTCGGGTCCTAAGACCATCGGAAATGTTTTCCGATGGTCTTAGGCAACCCCTGTGAAAGGGTCGTTCATCCCCCGAAAGGGTTGTTCGACCCCCAAAGGGGTTGTAATCCATAGTTTGAGAACAGCTGCCTAAACCATGCATGTGTGTCTATATATACACCTTGTTTCTCCAAAAAAATTATAATATGTTCCTTAAAGCCAGAGACAGTCATATGCTCCCCTCTTGCATTCCCCCAAGTACCTAATATAGTAGTAAATGCAGAATAGGTACTTAATAGATACACAACCGATATGTTTGATTTTATAAGAACAGAGAGTACTACAAGTGAAAGTAAGCAAGCCGGATGGCTGGATATGCATTCCACTGGAGATGTAAGGTAGTAGAAAGGTTTAACGAACAAAGTGTGCTTATACACATGATTCTAAAAACGCAGGAAAAGTAGCGGGATGGCATGCTATGTCATCCTTTTCTCAAAAACAAAATCTACTCAAGATGAGTTTGGGGTAAAGAATGAGAATAAGAGATGGTCTGGATTTAACAAATTCTTTACACTTACTAGCCAGCTGTTGGGAAATTATAGGGGGAGGGGGTTATGTTGAAAGTGAATTTAGGTTTGCTTACTTTATCTTTAATGAGTTGTATATTAAATGCAGTTACTGCGGACCAGATGTTCCCCTCAGTACAACCCAGTTCACCTCTTCTTTTGTAAATAGAGAGGAGGCACAAAGGGAAGCAGAAAACCAAACACAGGAAACTGTTGCTGACATGGTACCTTAAAATTACAAGCTCATAAAACCCAGCCTTTAGTGTTCCACCCTTAATCACTATTCAGAGTATCTAACCAAAATTCATCTCTTGATTCTTACGTAAAATGAGTTCATTAGCAGCCCTGGTGTGGTGGCTACTGAGCTGACCTCAGATCCAGGAAGACCAGCATTCAAGCACTACTGCTAACCCATAGGCAGAGGTGGGGAACCTGTGGCCTCTTAGGTCCTTGGGTGCTACCTTTCGACTGGGTCCAAGTTTTAAAGAGCAAATCTTTTTATTAAGGGAAATCATTCTATTAAGTTTGGATTCACTCAAAGGACCGCACTTGAGGACCTACAGGACTACACATGGCCTCCAAGCTGCAGGTTCCCACCCCTGACTTAAGTGGCCATGACTCCTTAAGTCACTTAACCTTTCAGTGTTCTAGGAAACTCTCAAACACTGTAAGTTGCAGAAAAGGAAGTCTCCTTATCCCAAAATTTTTTATATTAATGAAATCACAGTTCTAGTTGTTACTCCTAATTAGCAACAAGTTAATTTCATTAATAGGAAGTTCTTCTGTGAAGTTCAAAGACCCCTTAAAATGAATTATGTTCATCAGTCTTTTTATTATTTTCAATCTGAATATCTTAGACAACAAGTATTTACTGAATGCTCACAAGTTGCCTTAAAAGATATGGCCCCCGGGGCAGCTAGGTGGCACAGTGGGTGGAGCACCAGCCCTGGAGTCAGGAGTACCTGAGTTCAAATCCGGCCTCAGACACTTAACACACACAAAAAAAACTAGCCATGTGACCTTGGGCAAGTCACTTAACCCCAACTGCCCTCCAAAAAATTAAAAAAAAAAAGATATGGCCCCCTAAATACTGCTGGTGACTCAGTCCTTTTGGGGGGGTGCGGTGGGGGAGGGGAATAAAAGGGTGAGAAGGGAACAGATTTCTGGTGGTATGCTCAGGAAAAAAGTCAGTTACCACTTACTTGTCCAGTATATTGGAGAGAGGATTCTTTTATAGGGAAAGGTTAAACTAGAGAGGATCTGTAAGGTCCCTTCCAACTCTGAGACTCTGTGGTTCTGTGAAAATATCCTTTCTCTTTTTATCATTTTCTCCAAGGATGGCTCAGCCTCGGTATTTCTTTCCCCCTGACTCCCAGGCCAGCAGCAGAATTGGGAGATAGGTTGGAAAGAGTAATGGAATCCATGTTTTAGGAAAGTTAAGGCTACCACGGATGCATTTTCCTAAATCCTGAAATATACTGTTGACTTTTTTTATATAGATGTGGGAGACATTGACTAGTTGCCAGATTTTACTTTAGGGAATAGAGTATCTATTTTTTTAGGTGGAGAATTGGAAAGAATGGAATATGAAAGTTTGAGTGCTAACCAAAAGTTTCAGCATCTCTGGGCTCAAAGGCAGATCCCCCCCTTGTCTAAATTCCTGTGGCATCAGCAATCTGTAGCACGCATTATAACATCCGATCACTAACAGTCTCATATTCTCTTATTTTAGGTATTTACGTCATATCTCCCCCCAATTCAATTATAAGCTCCTAGAGAAGATGTACTTTATCTTTGAATCACTCACAGAAGAACACAGCACTAGGTGCTTAATAATTACTGACTTCGATTGTCTTAATTATTAAATGCATTGAAACTGATAAAAAAAATGAGACAGCTGTCTCCACACACTGAAATACAGGATAACCCCCCACACAAACATCTGCCGATTCTGGGATAGTATCTCATCTGTTATTACAGCACAATTTTAGATACACAAAGAAAATTTACATGCACCTCTGCTTTTCAACGATTTACAAGGAACATGCAGTTTCCAGAGAACGAGGATTTCAGAGGCATTCAAAGGTTAAGAAAAGTAGCATTAAAACAGTATTTTTGTTCGCGTTATTTTTATGATTTTAGTTTCTTATGAAAATTCTGGGTCCTTTAATTGTCGGTTACTGGTTTTCTCACCAAATAATTTTAAGGATGTTTAGAGTGTTAACTTTATACCTTCCAATGTATTTAAGTAGTCATCTAGCACTGTGGCCAGCTAACTCCATTCATTAGAGAAGCCCAAGTTTATAGTTTACTCTGCTCTAGAGTCACAAGGGTGATTGCATCACCAAAACTTCATTACCACTATGAAAGAAACAATTGCTGCACATGTGATTTTTTCCTCATAAAGAGCTTTTTAAAAATTCTTTATACTACTGCCAAAGACAGAAAATACAATCTTGATATTACAGAATTATTTCTTTCCCACTTAAATACAGACAAGATTTCTAATTTCCTCTTTTTGCTATTACATGTCATTCTTTAAAAAAAGGCTCTGCAAAAAAAAGAAAACCTTAAAAACTCTAAAAATACATATGAGAAAAGTACAAAATAGAAAATTAAAAGAATGTCCTCCTATTCTATTTCTCCCCCACCCCATTACTAGAGCTCCAAAACAGGACAAATGAGTATAATGGAAGAAACACACCAGGCAAATGCTTTACCTAATTAAAGACATCTGAGAATTTTTAGGCAGCCTTAAAATTTTCCTTAATAATGAGTGCCCTTCTCCAAAGCCAATAGTTTTAAATTGTGAATTTGTTAATGTAGACCTACAAAACTGCTTAGTTAAATATCTGTCATTAAAATTATTTTCGTGAAACAGATTTCAAGGACAAGGATTCAGATCCTTTAAATGCTAAAGAAGCCAGTACACAGACTGCTTACCCACCCCCTTGTCTATCATTTCTATCTACACTGAGATGCAGTGAAATTCAGATTTTTTTTTAATTTTAAAGAAAATACTGTCCCATCTCATATTCCACTTTCAAGTGAATCAGAATTGTATGTATCACAGCATATGCTATTTGATATGCACGCTAACATTTTTAAAATAAAAAACTTTGTATAGGAAGAGAAGAGGATTTATAATTGCTCTGAAATCCCCCTGATTAGGACTTTACAAAACTGAAGCTTTACCCCTACAAAGTCTTCTTTTGAACCATGAATATTTCTTAGTTTATAATTTTATCATATATGATGATAGAATGATCTTACACTATGACTTTGGAAAATATGAAAATAACATTCAGTACAAGTGCTCAATAACTTTAGAGGGTTGGGTCTCAACATGAGCATTCATTTTGATACCATTTACTTGTGACTTCTATAATATCTGTATATCTGAAACTTATCTGAAACCCTTTCTACTTTTTAAAAATAGATGATGTGATCTCTGAAGTTCTTAAAGAATAGCTTTCCATAATCTAAAGTGGAATATTAACCTGAAACCATTGTTCACTGAAATTTACTGGTTAAAGTAACTCTTAGAGGCCTAACCATAATAGTATGCATTTCTAGGGAACTGGGCTTGCTATCAACACAAAAGATTAAGTTCCTTAAAGTATTGCTTTTAGAATCCATGACAAATATTTTCTGTCCATAATTCTGCGAATTTATCATTTAGTTTCAGTACTTCTCATCTGGTTTTTATTACTAGAGATACTTATGTCTAAATGAAAGGAAAGTCTTTGGGATTTCTGAAAAGTTAGCTCCTACTCCTTTTTTCCTATCTTAAATCACATTTCTATTATGACATTAGGATCCTTTTCAAGCAAAATATTTTTATCTCAAGGACAGACAGAATAAGTCGAATTCATTAAAAAAAAAAAAAGAAGGGTCACTGTTTTTATGAAGTTGTTTCTCGGTAAGGAAAATAGAGAAAGCATGTGAAATGGGTACTAGTTGGATCCCCCAAGTACTTGCAATAGTGAGTGCTTTCTATATTGTGACTCATATATATTTGTTGATTTGCACTGCATAAGTTCTCATAATCCACTATCAATAAACAAGCTTTCTTTCTTTTAAAATGAAAGAAAAAGAACATATTCAAACTTATTGGTGAGATCAGTAACAATGTATTTTTCTATAACATTAGACTATAAAACAAGGTATGTTTTATTATGATGAAATTGCTACTTCTTTGTAATGGCTAATATCTAGCATGAAAATATTAAAAATAAATAATTCATTTTCAAGACACCATTCTAATTCTGAAATGTTCAAATTTGGACATTGAACACTTCTAATGATTCACCAGTTTTAATGCTGTTTCACAGAAGAAGAAAAATTGAATTAGAATTTAACATTTAAAAGAGGGAGCATCCCCTTTGAAATCATACACTCCCTTTCCTCTTCTTCTTGCCCAGTATGAAAATAAACTTTAGGCACTCGAAGGTCAAAGTTCACACATATGTTCCCCAGAATGAGTACACAGCTTATTGGCTGTAGACAGATATTATGAGTAACTGGATCTCCAGAGCTATCAGCCCTGTTCAGATACAAAGTCTATATCTGGGAACAAAATTCCAGGATCTTAAATCAATACTTACACGTCTGGGGGTTTCAACTGAAGGGATCCCAAGATCCTTTACTTAGGCTACAGGAGGAATTCTCGCTACATCGAAGTAAATAAACCAATTCCCAACCCAGCCCTCAGCTTTTGTTGAGTGCATGGGAGGGGGGGAGGTAGGGAGGGGGGAAATTACAAAGTAACCGGTCAGTTTACATCTCCCCCCCACCCCACTCCCGCCTCCCTCCCTTCAAAATGAGAAAAGTTGAACTGTTGAGCGTGACCAAAAAATTGGTCCGAACAATGGCATTTCAGAAAACTGTGCCGTATTGAAACAAGCTTTTCTGTTAGGGTCACTGAACCTGAGCCACCTCGACTTTTTACAACATCTAAGAAGCAACTAAATTTTGGGTAGAAATAAAAATGATAACTATTCTTAGCGGGTGAAATATTTTCCCTCCCAAATCGGGGAACGGTGGTGGTGGGAGAAGACGCATGGCTAGGTTTGGATACTGCTGCACCTCCTCTCCAGGTCCTGCTCCTTTAAAAGTGACCCACCCGGCAGCCAAATGCAGACACCGCCGCCTCGGAGCCCCTCAGCTCACTCTATTCCTGGCTCCCCCACCCCGCCCCCTCCCCACTTCCCCCACACAATGGCGCCTTTGGAGCTCCCGCTAGATGGGTTCTCCGGCTGTCTAGGGGGAAGCGCTATTCACCCTGGAAAAGCCGCACGCTCCTTTTCGCGCTGACTGGGCGCACAAAGGAAAGTGCGTAGGGCTAGTCCCCAGACCGTAGGGTTCTCTGAGGCTCCAGAGGCTGAGGACAGAGAGAGCGAGGAAGGCGTCGGAGGGCTAATTTATGACCCATGTGCCCTGGGGCAGTGCTGTCCCTTAGTCCACTTCCCCCGCACTCCCCAGCCCCTAGGGTTTAGGTCATTGTGCCGGAGTACATTCAAAGGCGTTCCCGGGGTTTCGGCAGAGGCTGAATGCGCCCAGCCCCCGGGCTGAGCAGGGCTTTATTTCTGAGGTGGTCGAGCCCTCCACGGGAGAGGAAGGGGCGGGGGTGGAGAGAAAATGGTGTGTGTAGATGTGTGTCTGTGTGATTGTGTGGTGTGTTGCGTGTGTCTGGGTGTCCAGTCCTCTGGTGAAACACACAATCAAGCAAAGGCTGACATGATCAGATTTTGTGGAGAAGAGGAGGGGTGGGGGTAGGGTGGGGTGGGGTGGGGTGGGGTGGGGGGAGCGCGGTGGAAGGCGTGGAGAGGTGATATTGCACTTACTTTCTCTATGGTCCCAGGGAGCAGGCGGTCCAGCAGCCTGCAGAGGACCACCCCATCTTTCAGAGACGACTGCAAAAAGCCCTCCGGGTCCGAAATGGTTTTTTTGGGCGACTCCAGCACCCCCAAGGTAATCAGCCACGTAACGGTCTGTTCGGCGGAATTCATAGCTGCCAGAGGAAGAGAAATCCGCAGGGAAAAGGGAGAGAAATTGCACACGGAGCCGCCTCTCCCCCCCCCCCCCGCCTCTTTCTCTGTCGCCTTTTTTTTTTTTGGATCCCCCCCCTTTTTGCTTGTGGTTTCACATTGGAGCAGCAGCGGCTGGAGCTGCTGATCCCACCTCCTCCTCCTCCTCCTCCTCCTTCCCCATGTAGATGCAGATGATGACGATTGGCTTTGCGAAATCCAGTAGGTCCAGTTTCTCTCTCTCTCCCTCTCGTGCGTTTTGGCAGACTGTCAAGTGCCTTTTCATTATATGCACATGAACCTGCAACAGCAGCAGCAACAGCCTGGCGCCTCCTCCTCCTCCTCCTCCTCCTCCTCCTCCTCTTCCAAGCCTTCCTTCAGCTGCTGTCGCCCAATGACATCACTGACAGGAGGAGAAGAAAAGATACCGTTTGCTACCAGCTCCACATCCTGTCATCATCTTAGCGTGTTCTAGCCATTAATACGAATGGCAGATGGATCCGCCCTACATTAGGTGCCCGGGGCAAGGTTCGGTTATTGAACGCATGCTGGCGTCCGCTTTTACGCACGTTTGAGCACGATACATATACACAAAAATGTGTCAATACACCTCTACAGAACCAATTTCTAAAGATACGTGAATTGATATATTGAACAAATTGCAAATGCAAAATGTGCTCGTGGGATATAGCAATACACGTGTATATGCTAAAATATATTTAGTCAGGTATATGTTATTTAAAGTTGGTGTGCTATGGGCTTTTTTTTATACTGTGTTTGTACCATCTTAACTAAGTAAGCAACGTCTGAAAGAAGTCCCTTTGACCTCTAGAGAAACTAGTTCATTTTCAGTTGCAGGTTGCAGTCTTTTATCATCGAACTGTGCAAGTGAAATGTGCCCATGTGCACCTTTTTTTTAAAAATACAATATGTTAACCATTTGCGCTGCTGCTTGGGCAATTTTAAGCAGACACCATCTGGAAGAATCTTCCTTTACTCCTTTCATTCTCTGTCCTTATGCTTCACTCCTTTGCTTACAAAGACTTACAGTTTTTCAATTTTTATAATGTGTGTTAAAAAAAAAAAATCCAACCAAAGGTTTCCCATAACGCTCCCTCCTCTTATTTATGGCAATTTTATTTTAAAAGATGTGAGTGGTGAAGAATGGGGCCCCACATACGTGGCATTCTCCTCACTGTTACAAATCAACAATCACGTAACATACGTCTTTGCTGTGTACTAAACTAGATGGGTCTAAATTGGGCAGGAGTGGATTTCAATAATGCTGTTTGTCCCTGTATACGTGAACTGCAATCTAACGCTATACAGCCTGTGTCTCGTGTGCCCCCTAGTGGAGGGTTGGTTAACGCGGCTTGCTGGCAACTAATGGCCCCTTCAAGAGTTTCATCTAAGGCTTGTGCTTTAGAATAGAAAAACTACCGGACACTCAGTCGTTATTCCATTTTAAATTGAGAGATTCAATCCAAAAATTTAGGAAAAAATTCAGAAATGGTACCACATAGAGACATAAAGTAGATTAATTTTTTGTTTAATCAGTACTTGGTTTGATTTTTTTAAGTTGGTCTGGGAGGAAAGTCACAGTTATCTCAGATCCAGTAGATATTTTCTAGAACGTTAGGAGTAGACATGGAGCATACAGATTATGGTTAGCCTAGGGCATGATCGGGATAGTCAGTTAGGAACCGGTATCATTTTTCTTTCTTTCAAAGCCTTAGCTTAAAAACATTAAAAAAAAACTAACTGCTATGTAAATGAAAAAGTCTTTTATTTGAGAAAAAGAAATGGCTAATGATATTTACACATTTCTTTCATCTCCATACGGTTCACAGGAGAAATCAAGTCTTTTATTGAAATAAAGTATGCTGGCTAAAGCATTGGCTTTCCTTTGCTACATTTATTCCCACTCATTATGTCTGCAGTCTGCCAATGTTTTCCTTGTTTGCTTTTTTGTGACTTTCCATAATGATACTTTATGGAAGGGGCTGGAAAGCTATATAAGATTTTTAAATATCCAAAAGAACTTAACAATATTCCACCCTGCCCCAACTTTTGCTTTCATTTGGTATTCCACTGCTGTAGGCAATTAATGTCATTACTACTATATTTCCTGATTCAACTTCACTGCCTCTACTTCCTCTCCATTATTTTAATACTTATTCACATTTGTATGTAAATACTCAATGCCAGAAGCAGCTTGATTTTTTGGACAGAAATGACAATAAATAACCATATTGTTTTCATATCAAAGCATCAAATCTGTTTTTATGCCCCTATGAAACCAGAAAGACCTGGTTTCAGGAAGTTCTACCTTTGGCACATGCTGGCTATTTAACCTTGGGCAAATCATTTAACCTTTCAGTACTGTAAAACAGCTCTCTGAGACTACAAGGTGCAGAGCCAGTAGCAACCTGAATTGGTAGAGGGGATTTCTTCACCTGGGAATTCCTTATTCTAATGAAACCAATCCATCAACTCATATTTATTAAACATATAGTCTGTTCCAGACTCTGTACTAAGTGATGGGAATACAAACAAAGACAAAATATAGTCCTAGCTCTCAATAAACTTGCAGTTTTATGGGGTGGCGGGGGGAAACATGCAAAGAATTGTGCACAAATGATGTATCCAGGATAAGATGCAAATAATCAACAGAGAGAAGGCATTAGCATTAAGGTCTACTTCCTGTCCCCATGATAATGCTAAATAACCAGGTTACTGCTGCTTTCCTTATATGATGACCAAGAAAAGGGAGGTAAATATCTGGTACAAGAGTTTTAACCAAATGTTAATTATGAGTATTATCAACCTAAGTGTTTATAGAAAACTCTTTCCCTTGTATTCACTTCTATTAAGATGATCCATAGAAGAAATTTAGAATAATATCACATTTACAGATAATGTTGTTCCTTAGGATAGGGAGAGGGTTCTGGATGCTCAAGTCTATACCAGGACCAAAAGTTCTAGAAGTTTCAAATAAAGTGGGAAAAGTTATGAGTGTGGGATTGTCACCCAAGGACCAGCCTAGGGTTAGTTCAAAGAACCTCACTGCCAGAAAGTTAACCACCAAGTAATTGGGGGGGGGGGTGGGAAGGGAGGATGCCAAAGGAAAATCATGAAAATGTTTACTAAGGCAAGAGATAGTGGGACTATCCATTAAATAAAAAATCTTTTGAAGTTCTTAAGTATTGATAGAGCAGAGCTGTAATACTCACAAGGACAAATGTCTTGACAAAATAGTCATCATTTGGACTTTTAAACTATGACATATTTCAAATAGAACAAGTAAGGGAGCTTTCATCAAGACAAAATTAAGACAGAATCAACTATGACTGAGTAGATAAGTAGATATTTTATATCTAGGACTTTATAGATAAGTCCTAGAGAGACATGGAGGTTAATTATTTGCCCAGAGTCCCGCAGCCACTGTGATGACCTCTTAGGTACATCCTACTTCTAAATTTATGACCCTTATAATTATCAAAGATAAGATTTGAACCCAGACCTCTTTTGACTCTAAGCCCTATAATTCCATTCAGTAGGCCATGTTACCTATCGCCCAAGTTGGGGGAAGAATGGCTAACAGGAAAATGTCCACCCAGCACTAGAATGTAACAGAAACTTTCTTTGTCCAAGGAGCAGGGGGAAAAAAAAAAAATCTATCCACTGAATTGAAATTGACATTTGAAATCTATACAATTAATCAATATTGTAGCCAGTTGAGGTAACAACACTTCAAAAGATATGAAAGACTGTCAAAAGAAAAACAACCAAATAATCAATGGAATAAAATATAGGTTTTAAATAAAAAGGTTGAAGAAATTAAAGTTGTCGAGGGAAGAAAAGACTGAGTCCTTTAAGTATTTGGAAGTTTTTTGTTTTTGTTTTAAATGTAGAGAATACTGAGAATTTGCTTCCTGTATCCAAGTAAGATCTAACAAGAAAAACAAATAAATCTAAGTTAAAAACAGGACAGCAAGACTGATCTGTGTTCCATTCTCCTTCAGTTTAAAGAGCTAGGATTTTGACTTTGTCCAATCCAAACTCACATTCACAATGAGCCTTCATTTTCTTTTCTTAAAAATGAGAGTAAGAATATTTGGAAAACCTTTCTCAGAATTGCTGAGGGGAAATTTCTCCCTAAAGTTCTTTATTCATTTGCATTTGAGTTATTTGTGCTGCTATTTGCCAAAATGTATTCTTTTTTTGTCACATGGCTAATGTGAAAATGTTTAAAGCAAGTGCTTCCCTTCTCAAGGGGAGGAGGAAAGGAGAAAGGGAATGTGGAACTCAAAAATTATTTTTAAAATGTTAAAAAATTATTTTATATATAATTGAGAAAAATAAAATAAAAACATTAATAAAAAAAAAGAACTCAGAATAGGCCAGGAACAATTCATACAATTCTCTTCCCTCTCCATAAAGTCCCACCTTTATCCTTCCAGCACTAACGAGTTTTGTAGACTCTTAGCACCATCCTATGGTTTGTACTCTCTTCAAAAGGAAACTGAACTTGGGAATTCTAGATATATACCCCTTGTACAATATATCTTATTTCATTTTTTACCCTAGCGACAAGTGAAAGTCTCCATCTTTAAGAAATTACCTATAAGCTTTGACTCAACTTGGAAGGACAATAAAGTTGGAGTTGTAACCGTCTTCCCATAGGACTTGCACTATCTAGATAACTCAAGGTAATAGGGAAGAACAGAAGCAAGGTTTTTGCTTTCTCATGTCATTGCATTCATTATTTGATGCTTGTATAATTAATGAAGCTGGGAAAGGGCATACTCAATCATTTTCTTCCCCAGGAGGCAAATGCTACCAAGGAGTTTCCCTTACTTTATGGATAAAGAAACTGATGAACATAGCAGTTACCATATTTTACCGCGTAATCTTCGCCAATTTTATGCCAAAATTTTTTGCAAAAAGTATTGATCCAAAAAAATGGTATGTGATCATATGTGAAGCTTTACTTCAAAAAATTGTGCCAATATTACTTTAAAATCATTTATTATTAAACGGCCTTTGGT
>JAQQSW010004309.1:0-14469 GCA_028646575.1 Pseudocheirus occidentalis
TTTGCTCTCTTTTGTTTTATTTCTCCTTTCTCATGGTTCCTCCCATTAGTTCCGATTCTTCTTTACAACATGATTAATGTGAAAATATGTTTAATATGAATGTAGATATAGAGCTCTATTAGACTACATGCCATCTTGAGAAGGGGTAAGGGAAAGGAAGGGGAGAAAATATAAAACTCAAAATTTTATGGAAGAATATGTTGAAAACTAAAAAATAAATGATTTTTTTTAAAGTGAAGGTATTTGGTTGCATAAAAAAGTTAGGAAAAAATCTGCTTTTTACAGACTGTCTTCACAGTAAATGGGTATTCTGACAATTGAGAAACATTGTTCAGTTATAGAAGTTCCCTGTAGGAAATAATTTGGAGATCTTACCTTTTTTTTTCTGTTACAGTTCCTTCTTTCCACTTAAAAAGTAAGACTTTGCTTTAACCATTCAGTGAGCTAGTTTTTAATTGCTTATTTTACAAAGCAATTGGAAACTATTACAGTTCCTTAGTTCAGGGTTCTCCAGGAAGGGGATCAATTAGCACATACAGGTAGAAGACATGTTCAACATGTTCTTTCCATCTGTTTTGAGTGCCTTTGATATTTTACGCAGAAACAACCTACACAATTCCTGAAAAAAGTGGTAGTTAGTTTGAAAGGGAAACTTTCATAAAACTTTCCCTTGCCAAGGATGCTCCTATATGCCAATGGGCGTGTGATCCTGTCCATTTGGGAACACCCTCTAACAATGTGGATCACAACAAGACACGCCTGTCTCATTACAACTTTTTTCCATATCCTATTCATATTTGAAACTGGGAGCCCACCCAAAGTGTCAGAGTTGTTCCTCCAATTCTCCTAGCATCATGAGGGTACCGGTGGGGAGGATCAGTTATTCCTTACTCTTGCTATGTGACCAGTTATAGCAATATTAATATTAATAATAATAACTATAAGAAGAACAACAATTTATGTGATATTTTAAGATTTGCAAATATTTTTGCAAATACTATCTCATTTATCACCACAATAACCCTGGGAAAGTGATGTTACTATTTTTTATTTTTATTTTTTACAAACAGATTGATGGTCTGGGGTTGCTGCTGTTTTCCATCAGGGTCTGAGGGCAAGTGATGGGGCTCTCTCCCTTGGAGTTCTTTGCTCCCTTACCTAAACTGACTTGCCTGCTCTTTTATTAAAACAAATTACTTTTAGTTTACAACATTCAGTTCCATGATCTCTTGAGTTCCAAATTTTCTCCCCCTCCTTCTCCCTCTCTGCCACCCCCCCCATGGCTGCATACAATCCAATACAGGTTCTACAAATATCTTTACATTAAACATTAGTCAAGCTGTAAAGAATTGTAACCAATGGAGTGAACAATGAGAAAGAAGGAACGAAACAAAACACACCACAGAAGAGAGAGGAAATAGTTTGTTGCAATCTGCATTGGGGCTCTGTAGTTTTTTTCTCTGAATGTGTATAGCCTTTTCTATCATGAGTCTTTTGAATTGTCTTATAACCTTCCATTGCTGAGAGGAGCCCAGTCTATCAAAGTTAGTCATCACAGATCCGATGTGTCCGTAATTGTGTACAAAGTTCTCGTCTGCTCTTTTAATAGGAGTTGGTTAATTGTTGATTAAAATTGTAACTGAGCAGTAGAGGGTGCTAGAGAGGGGTTATCCATAGATGCCGTGTGTCTATAACTTACCCTCAGGGTCCGAGAGTGGGAAAAAACCCTGGAGCAGGGGAAATAAATATCTCTATTCACAACTATAGTTCTTGAACCCTTTTTGATTCACTTCTCATTTTCATGAATCAGTTACAATGACAGCCAAAATATGTCTCTTTCTCCCCATAGGTCTCTTTATTCTCAAATAAAATGAGAATAACAGAGTAGATGGCCTTAATCTATAAATATGTATCTCCTGTCTGACAACTGACACAATTAGACTGTTCATCCATGTATAATTCCTTCTGAGAAGGCTGAGTCTCTGCATGTATACCTCCTAGCTTCCCTAGCTTGCTTCAAGTCCTGGGTACAATCCCGCCTTCTACCAGAAGCCTTTTCCAGTCTCTCAATTCTAATGCCTTCCCTTTGATGATTATTTCCTCTTTATCCTGCACATAGCTTGTTTGCTGTTATGTTGTTCTGCTCCCTCCCATTGCTCACCCCATTGGACTGTGGGTTCCTCTAGATCAGACACTGTCTTTTGCTTTTTTTTGGTAGCACTACCACTTAGCACAGTGCCTAGAACAACTAACTGATTGAGAAAAGGAAAGCGTTGATATGTAAGTACTGATACATATAAAAATTTCAGACTAAGGTGTTTGCGTTACTAAAGAAGAGGAATAACTGGAAAGGATCGCTTCAGTGCACTAATTATTGTCACCTTTATTTGCCTCAGCATAGAAAAAGACTTCCTGAATGCAAACAAGCATTTTGTGGGAAGGAAAGGGGTCTTTGTTGGAAAATCAATGGAAAAATTGGAGGCTTGGAAAATACACTTTTTATATATTTGGACAAAGGCTGCTGGTTGATTTTTCCTTCCTGCCAAGACATTTCCACTTAGGAATCAAAAAAACCCACAGTTTGATATTGGATTTAGAAACAAATTCTCAGAGACACATATTTGCCAGGCTCCATGCATGGAATTCCCCAGTGATAATGGTATGAGTCATAAAAGAGTAAACCCCACCTCTCTCATCCTTTCCCCTGTCTTTTAGTCTATTGAATTTCTGAAAAAGAATAATCTCTTTCTACTGGAAGGCAGCATGAACTGTGGTGTAGTTCTGTAATATCCAATTTGCCTATTAGGGCAAGGCAGGGAATACATTTACATAATGCCTACTATGTGCCAGGCACTGTTAAACAATTTTTTAAACAAATATTATCTTATTTGATCCTGACAATAACCATAGGATATAGGGGTTGTTGTTATCCTCATTTTACAATTGAGAAGACTGAGGCAATTTGGTATTAAGTGACTTGCTCAGGGTTTCACACCTAGTCAATGTCTCTAGCTGGACTTGGCTTCCTGATTTTAGGTCTGATGTTCTATTCACTGAGCCACTTGGCTTCCTCTATTATAAGTCATAACCCAAATCTGCTTGATCCTTCACTGTCAAGGCGCTTCCCTCTTGGACCAGGTCTCCCTGTCAATTGTCAGATATTGTAACTAGAACCATTAGGGAAAGAACACATGATAAGAGCCCCAGTGAATAATTCTGTGATCACCTGTCAATGACCATTGACTAACACTGAGGACTTCAGTTGTTAACACTTGAAGAGCCTTTTTGTCTGTCAGTTTTTCTTTCATTTCTTCTTGAAATGAGTAGAGAGAGGGAAGGTTGGCATTTATTTCCCAGTTTCAGTTGATAATGTCATTTGATTATAAGTTCCTTGAGGTCAGGGGACTGTCTTTTGACTTTTCGTATCCCTGGCACTTATAGTGCCTGGCACATAATAGGTACTAAAGAAAGAAATGTTGATTGATTGATTGATTGATCATTCAATGGAAGAGTGGAAGATGAAAGACATGGTGGAGAGCAAGAGGCTGGAGCACCCAGCACAAATCTAGCTGGTTTGGACCTTAGGAAAGACTTTTTTCAGAGAAAGTTATCTCAGAATATTATATTAAGCCTGAAAGGTCTGTGGGATGTAACGGATGACCAGGAAGAAAGACCTAGCAACTTAGTAGAACACTGAGACTTTGGGAAAGCCATTGGGCTCTTTGTTTCTTAAATGGTACCTTAGGGTCAATTGACTGTAATAGTTTTGGTCAGAACAATATTTGCTGTGGAGAGAGATATGATTCTTGGGTATGTAGAGAAGCAATTTAAGATTCTTGAGTGAATAAAGGTTAATTGCATGCAGATTATCTTTGTCTTTCTGTGTTTTCTTCTGGAAGCCCACCAGGGCTGGGGACACTGCCAGGTAGAGTTATAGTGGCAGCTGTTGGGTCACTAGGGACATAGCATGTGGGGCTTTGGGAGTGAAGAGGGGGAAGCTTGATGGTCCTGAGAGATCTTGAGGTGGTTCCAGCTGGTAGGGAGCCTAAGCCCATGAAAGCAAATGGCTTTATAATGGATGGCCTCAGGTAGAAAAAATTATAAAAGGAAAGATGGAAAATCAGACACAATCAGTGTGAATGTGAGGGCCCTAGCCAGCAGACAATTTCAAACAGATTTACAGAGGGATTTTGAAGAGGTATTCAGACAGGATGCTGAGTCTTCTTGGATATAAATGAACAGACGTGTGGCCTGTGTGATATATATAGGAGGGAAACAGATGACCTGTTCCCACTCTTTTCTTTTTGGCAGAGAGAACAAGCTAGAAAAGCTCTCTCCTTGGGTGGGAGATGTTTTCCTAATGGTTAAAGGAAAACTTTCGGTTCCTGGCCTTAGAAGTGGCCACACACCACCCCGACTAATTATGTTTTGAAGGATGTAAGTGAAACTTTGAATAATTGAGGAAAGATTGGATTGGCTTTCTTTTACTTGCTTTTTGGGGAAGCAACTCAACAGCTGAAACAAAAGGTGCCAGGAGTCAGAGTCAAAGAACCATAAACCTGAATCGTTAGACATCTTGTCTTCCTTACTTTCTGGCTGACTTTCCCTCAGTATTTCCATTCTGATGTGCCTATCCCCATGTCATTCATGGTAGGTAGCTAGGTGGCTTGATCTTAAAGTTAGGAAGACCTGAGTTTGAGTGTTGCCTCAGACACTTACTACCTGTGTGACTGTAGACAAGTAACTTAACCTTTCCCAAGTCTCAGTTATCCATCTGTAAAATGGGAATAATGATAGCACCAACTTCACTGGGTTGTTGAGAACATTAAAATAAGATAATATATATGAAGTGCTTTGTAAATATTAAAAAATCTGTGCAAATATAACCTATTATGCAAAACTTTTGGGACACCCTAAATATTTTATTTATATTATATATTAATTTAATGTTTTTATGTTTATATTAGTAATATTATGTCTTTTTATTTGTATTTAAAGACCACTAAGTGATATAGTGAATAGAATACTGGGCTTAGAGACAAAAAGAATAGAGTTTGAATCCTTTCTCTGGCCCATGAGCTGTGTGACTGTGGGCCAGTCACTCAACCTCTCCCAGACTCAGTTTCCTCATCTGTAAAATGGGGATAATGATAGCATCCACTTTACAAATGAGATAACATATGTAAAATACTTTGCAAAACCTTGAAGTATCACCTAAATGTTCACTGTGCTCATCCTCCATTTAGACCCTTATTTGGCTTTCTGGCCTTGCTTCTGTTCTTCTTTCTTGCTAGAAAACTGGAAGACCCTGGAACAGAACATAGTGCTTCACCCACCTGTTGCAGGGACTCTCTTTACTACTAAATGTTCAGCAATCCAAGTGCAGTAGCCTAGATCCTGTGAGTTGTGGGAACATTCATTAACAAACATGAAGTGCCAACTATGTATGGTGCTGAATGCTGGGAAAACAAAGAAAAGCTGACATAGCCAGTCCCACTCCCCTTGACACAGGCCAGAGAAAAGCACAATCATCTGATCTGCCTGTTCTGAGTCCTTTTGGCAGATACTGTTGGATGGTCAACCAGTCAAGAAACATTTGTTGAATGCCTCCTCCATTCTCAACACTGGGCTAAGTATGGCAAAGAAGCAAAGACAAATACCACATGGTCCCTGCCCTTCAGGGGATTCCAATTTTGTAAGCAAGGAGAGAGAATGTTTTTGTTGTGGCTGAGTCGTTTTCAACCACGTCTGACACTTTGTGACCACTTTTGGGGATTTCTTGGCAGAGACAGAGAAAGACAGAGACAGAGAACACAGAAAGACAGACAGAGAGATAAAGGCAGAAGGAGAGAGAGACAGAGAAAAAGAAACAGAAACAGAGACACCAAGACAGAAAGACAGACACAGAGACACAGGCACACAGAGATGAAAGACGTAGAGCTACAGACAGCATAGAGCTACAGACAGACAGAGAGAGACAGAGAGATGGAGAGAGAGTGGGAAATAAAGAACTCCTATTTGTATCACATCAGCATAGTCAAGGAAAACATTTCCACACTGATGGCATTAAAAATGCATTTCTTATTTTCAATATTTGTTTATTCATTTCTTTGTATCACTCCATTTCTTCAAAACTTCTCCCACTCATTTCATATGGTGTAATAGTATTCCGTCATATTCATATAACAATTTCTTCTATCATACCCGGCTGATGGGGCACCCCCTTAGATTCCAGGTTTTTCAACACCACAAAAAAATTCCTCTTTCTGCCTACCAGTAGTATAGCTGGGTCAAAACAAAAAGCACTGTTGACTAACTGTTATTGTTGTTTAGTCGTTCTGAGTTGTGTCTGGATCTTTGTGACTCCATTTGGGGTTTTCTTGGCAAATACACTAGAGTGTTTGTCATTTTCTTCTCCAGCTCATTGTAGAAATGAGGAAACTGAGGCAAACAGGGTCAAGTGAATTGCCCAGGGTCATGCAAGTTGTAAGTATCTGAGGCAAGATTTGAACTCTGGAAGATGAGTCTTCCTGACTCCCTGAACTAAGTGAATGCCTACACACACACACACACACACACACGTATATATATATGCATGCATGCATACACACACATATGCATACACACATATACAGTGTGTACACACATATGTATATATGTACATATGTTCATATATAATGTATATATACACATATGTATATCTTACTTTAATTAAGCATATATGTTTAATTATAGATATAATTTAATTTAAAATATATAACATAAATATATTCATAATATATTATATATTATATATGATTATTAATACTATATTAAATATATAATTTAATTTAAAATATAATATATAATTTAATTAAACATATATATGTTTAATTAAAGTAAGATTGTTAATGAATTCTGAGTTGCTTTCCTTTGGTAAAGCAGATCAAAGAACCTGTGCTAGCAGCCACCCTGGGTATACTAGGGTGCTTGCTGATACAACAACTGACCTTGCATCTAAATATTTATTTTCTTTTTTAAGTTTCCTTTTTAATTTATGGAATAAAATACACATTTCCATAACGTAGTACAATAAAAAGGATGCTTACACAGCAAATCCATTATGTACAACCTGCTCTTCCTTTTAAATATTTTATTAAAGTAATTATTTTTCTTTTTTCCTTTTTTCTTCCCTTCCTGTCCTTCCACCCTAGAGCTGGCTACCATTAGACATAAATATATATATGTATATATATATATATATATAATATGTAAAATCATGCTATACATACTTCTATTTATCGGTTCTTTCACTATATGCAGGTAGTATCATCATTCACATGTCCTTTGTAGTTAATTTGGGTATTTATAATAGTCAAAATGAGTTATTCTCTCAAAGTTGTTCTTAAAACAATATTGCTGCTACTACTTACAATGTTCTCTTGGTTCTGCTCATTTCAAAGGTGTTTCATATTGAGGGATGGTGTTGGCGACTTATTTCTAAGCACAGTCTTTATTGAACCCCTGTGCTATATCTGTGGGTCTTACCCTAACAAGTCCTTTACCCCATTCTTGTTCTCACTCTGTCACTGAGACTGTCTGTGAGTATTTGGATTTTGCAGCTCACATTTCCTATTTCATTTAATGGAAGAATAAGGGCTAGCATGCAAATCTCCTACTTCCCAAGGAAATCACCCCAGGAGGTCACTCTAGTGTAATGGAAGGAGAGTAGAGAAGGGAATCAGTATTTATTAAGAACATGTTATGTGCCAGGTACTTTATTTCATTCAATTCTCAGAACAACTCTAGAGATAAATTCTAACATAATTCCCATTTTAGAATTGAGAAAACTGAGACAGGTAGTAATTAATGACTCACCCAGAGTTGTGTACCTAGGAAGAGTCTGAGGCTGGATTTGAATTCAGGTCTTTTTGATTCCAGGCTTAACCGTCTACCTATTGCATCACCCAGAGATACCTTGGGAGGTCAGAAGACCTAGATTTGAAAACTGCTATTTATAGTGTCTGACCATTGGGCACACCATTTTGCCCCTTTGTGTCTCAGTTCCATCTGTAAAATGGGGATAATAATACTTGGAGTATTTTGCAGAACCATTGTGATGAGGATAAAGGGATTAAAAACGCCATAGGATAAAAAATGGAAAAGTCATTGTTGGAGCAGGTCTTGAAAGACAGGTACACTAAAGAGACAATATGGTACAACGGAAAACATCTTGGATTCTAAATAGGAGAATGTGGATTTGGATCTTATCCCTGCTTCTTATCAGTTGTATAATCTCGGGCAAGTAAATGAACCTCTCCAAGTTACAGATCCTCACCTGAAAAATGAGGGGCTTGGGTTAGCTAGTCTCTAAGGTTTTGATTATGATCCTGGTCCTGCAGATAGAGCTGTGAATTGTCTCATTTACTCCAGAAATATTCTGACATTATGTAAAACAAATTGCTAAATTGTGGACAGCTTTCAAATGAGAAATTCCAAGACAGGGATTATATACTCAGAGAGGTGATTGACGACCAGAAAAACTCCAAGGTACAAAAATATTCCCAGCACTATTCGTTGTGATAACGAAAAACTGGAACTGAAATGCATGCCTAACAATATGTTATGTTATGTTCAATTATGTTCAGTTATGGCTGAAAAAATTATGGCATGTGATATGATGGAATATCACTGAACTGTGATGAATGATGAATATGAAGATTATAGGGAAAAACATTTGAGGAGACTTCTATGAAGTGATTCAAAGTGAAGAAAACAGAGAAAAAACAATATATCTAAGGACTGAAAAAAAATACAATTAAAGTCCAACTGGTAAGGCAACAACTCTAGTTGAAAATGATAACTGCTGTTAGCCTTGTCAAAGTTAAGGTGTCTCACTTCCTGTACATTCATAATCGATAAGCTGAGTAGTGGGGATCTATTTTATTTTTTTTTGTTTGTTTTGCTTTTTGGTAGGGCAATTGGGGTTAAGTGACTTGCCCAAGGTCACATGGCTACTTTTGTGTTGTGTCTGAGGCCAGATTTGAATTCAGGTCCTCCTGACTCTGGGGCCGGTGCTCTATTAACTGCACCACCTAGCCACCCTGGGGATCTATTTTGTAAGGGGATTTGTCTGCATTTATGTTGGAAAGTATCTGTGTTGTCAAAAACAAAAACTAACAAACAAAATACACCCAGTAACTTAATAGAAAGAAAGCATTTGTAGAGAAATTGAAATATCTTGGTATTTCATACCAAGGTGGCATAGTAGATAGAGGGCTGGACCTGGAGCCAAGAAGACTTGTCTTTGGGACTTCAAATCTGGCCTCAGACACTAATTAGCTGTGTGACTTTGGGCAAGTCACTTAACCCTATTTGCCTCAGTTTCTTCATCTCTAAAATGGCAAACCACTTTAGTATCCCTGCCAAGAAAACCCCAAATGGGGTCATGAAGAGTTGGGCAAGACTGAGATGATAGAAGAACAAATTAGAAGAATAATTAAAAGCAAGGACATTAGCAAGGGAATAGTGTCATTGGAAAAAGCAATATTTTATTTTCAAGATTAGATTTTATCTATTTTCAGTATTAAAGGGAAAAAATGTCATTATATTTCCCAAAAAGAGAGACTTCTGCCCTTGAAAACAGATTTCTGGACTTAAAGTCTGGAGGACTGAGTTAGTTCTGTTCTTTCCTCTGCTTCTAATGAGGGAGGCAACTTTGAAAAATTCACTTCATCTCTCTAGGGCCCAGCTTCATCATCTGACACTGACATTTACATAGTATTTTTTCATATGTTTTTGACATTTGCATAGTGCTTTTCATATATTATTTCACTTAAGCCTCAAAAAACCCTATGAGGAAGGACCTTTTTTTTTTTATTGGACCATGATTTCATTGGTAGAGATAATTCCTTCTATCAGTGAAAATGTACAACTTAAAGCCTTTGAGAGTTAGTTGCCTGGGCCCTGAGAAGTTCAATAACTTGTTATTGTTGTTGAGTCTTTTCAGTGATATGGGACTCTTCATGACCCCATTTAGGGTTTTCTTGGCACACATACTTGAGTGGTTTACCATTTCCTTTTCTAGCTCATTTTACAGACGAGAAAACGGAGGTAAAGAGGGTTAAGTGACTTGGCCAGGGTCGCACAGTTAGTAAGTGTCTGAGGCCAGATTTGAACTCACAGAGATGAGTCTTCCTGACTCCAGGTCTTGTGCTCTATCTGCTATGTCTCTGAGCTGCCCTGTTAAATGACTTACTCAGGATCAAAAATCCATATCAGAGACCAGACTTGAAACTAAACCTTCCCAGTTCTAGGGATGACCCTCTATTCACTATACAACACTACCTCTTAAGGAAATCAATTTTATTTTTTTTCCATTTTATAGACAAAGAATCTTAAGCTCAGAGAGGTTAAATAATTTGCCCACAGTAACACAGCTAATGTGGAGAACAGGATTGAAACCCAGATCTTTCTGACCTTAATTATCTCTCTGCTAAGGCACAGTGCCTCAATGACCACAGCTTTAGAAAGGTAGATATCTAGAGAAAAAAGCAAAACAAAACAAAACAAATCTCCTCCCCTCGACCCAGCTCTTTGCCTTTTCTTTCCTTTACATCTGACACTCTCCCCTTCAAAACGTCACAGGGAAGGGGCATGGCAAAGGTCAAGAAATGTTCTTTGTCCTCCTACCACCTTAACGTCTTTAATCCTAGGACCTCTGAACACTGTTTCTTCTTGGGCCAATGGTTGAGACATTAAACATACATCGTGGCATATATTTTCACGTCTAAAACCTGAGCTTGAAGGCAGATCCAAACAACCTTCAGTTTTCATGTTGTTTATGTGAGATACGCGTCTTCTAGGCATTACAACATCCTCCATTCATGTGGAAGAACTGACCCAGAGAAATGGTGCTGCTGTGGAGGTGGTTGGTGGTTTGCTGATAGAGCACTTCTGAATCTGGGCAGTATTAGGAATTTGACTTTCCCATCTCCAAGAGCGCTAAGGAGCACTTTGGGTTCTCTTTTGAAATCTTCCCTGGAGAGGTGTTAGATGGTGCCATGTTCTTCACAGTTTAAAAAATGCTTGTGATGGGGGTAGTGTTTGACCAATGAGATCAATGTGCAAAATGTCACTTTTCCTTAAATTGGCTCTGTCAGGAGAAAGCTGGCAAGTGATAAGAGTAAGGAGGTATTGGCATGCCAATGTTTTCGTATTTACTTTTTATGATTAGAGGTTGTGAAGACTTTCATGGCCAACATCTCTCCAGTGACCCTGCCTGGTTTCAAAGGTTTGAAATTACAGTGTCACGCAGCTCTCCCAACCCCAGAGATGACAGATAGTAAAGTCTACTCAGTGCTAGACTTTGAAATCATATGTAGCTCAACAATCTTGAAAAAGCAATCACTTAAAAATGATATTCGCTGATTGATACTGTGTTTCTCTTTGCAGTGTTGTGGTTTTCATGAAGAATTTAGTTTGTCATGATTGTGGCATGGTTTCCTGGCATAACAATATATCTGTGTGTTTTATGATGTGAGTTTTCCTTCATCTTAGAATCATAAATTCATAGAATCAATGAATCTAACAGTTGGAAAAAAAATCAGAATAAAACACCCAAACTGAGCTTCTTTCAAGGCTCAACTCACCTATGGGGATGAAGATCTTCATTGTCAGCATCATCTCCATCCTCAAGTTATCTGGTATTTATTTATGTGTGTAAATGTATTTTATCCCTCATGTCCTCCATACCCCCTCCCTCTTCATTAAATGCCAACTCACTTAAGGCAGAGACTTTTTAAAAAAAATTTTGCTTCTGTATCCACTGTGCCTAGAAGAGTGCCTTAAAAATAAAGGAAGTTTAATAAATTCTTACTCAATAGAATAGAGTTGAATCAAATCCAAACTATTGCCTGATGAATGAATGTCCTTCACAACATCTGATAAGGGGTCATCCATTCTCCTCTTGAACAGCACCAGAAATAGGGAATTCATTACTTCATGAAAAAATCTGTTCCGTTTTAAGGTAGCTCTAATTGTTAGGAAGGAAGAAAAAAAAGTATTTATATAGTCTCAGTTATGTATCAGGCACTGTGCTAAGTGCTTTACAATGATCAATCTCATTTTATCCCCATATCAACCCTGGGAGACAGGTACTATTACAATCCTAATTTTTCAGCTGAGAATACTAAGGAAAACAAAAGTTAAGTGACTTGCCTAGGGTCACACAACTAGTGAGTATCTGAGGCTAGTTTTGAACTTGAGTCTTCCTCACTCCATGCCCAGCGCTCTCTCTGCTTTCCAACCTAGCTTCCTTGTAAGGAAATTATTCCTTGCGGCAAAGTTATATCTGCTTCCAATATTATTCCATTTATAGGTTCTAGCTCTATTCTTATAAACCAGGCTTGAACATGAAACATGGTGCCTTGGATATTTAAAGTCTGATAGTATGTTTACCCCCTAAGCCTTTTCTTCTCGAAGGAAAGCAACCAATCCTTTCAGCCTATCCTCATAGAAGATGGTTTCATATTTTCTCAGAATTCTCTTTGACCTCTTTCTAGAGCCATTTCTATCCTAAACTCTGGTACCCAGAAGAGAATGCAATACTTCAGACTGAGTCCAGGGCAACTGTTAACTCTTCTTTGGACACTCTAATTCTATCAGGTAAGTCCCAGACTTAATTTGGACTTTTGGTATCCACATTTCACTATTGACTTACATAGACTTTACAATTCACTAAAATCTCCAGATCTTTTTCAAGTGAACAATGGATTAGCCTTATTTTCTCCAACATTATACTTGTGAATGTAATGTGAATCCAAATGTAAGATTTTGCATTTATCTCTATTTCATTTCACTTTGCTTGTTTCTATATATTATTCAGCCTCAGATCTTTTTGCATACTGGGTACGTATTTTGACGTATAGAGAACCTATCCCTAGAACTTTACTATTGACAATGCCTGGGATTGAGAGGGCACTGCTTAATTAGAGAAATTCCTTGGACTGCATCTCTAATGAGGCTGGGTGTCTTGCCATAACATAGTGAAATCACCAAGCAAAGACTCTGGTGCGGAATGCTTCACAAATGGAAAAAGGAAGAAAGTAAGATAGATGGAGGCGCAAAATGAAGGTTATATAGAAGGGGCAAGCTGTATAACTGTGTTTCTAGGGGGAAATGGAAGAGTATCTAGCTATAAATAGAAGAGGGGTCATACCACACATAGGATAGTATGAATGATGATCCGAGACTCAGGAGATGTGGCTGAATCCTGGAGAATCCAATCTGAATGAATCTTCTCTGTCACACATTAACATTTCTATTTGGTTCTGAGGCTTTAGTCCTCTAACCTGACCTGAGCAATCCCAGAAAAAGACTCTAGAAGGTAGTGTTTTACTACTATGGCTATGAGTTTTGAACCAGCTGTGTCCTCCTGTGTTGGGAGCTAGGAGAATTATTTAACAATTCCTCTGAAGGTATTGGTAATTGTACCCATTTATGTAAGCATACAGAAAATATTTTTCATATTTGATTCCTTCCTTATTATTTACATCATGTCGTGACTTAATTAAATGCTTTTTCTATTGGATTTCTGCATCTCTTATATAGTATGGACATAAATCTGCGAGACTGATTGGAGTGGAGAGGGGAGACTTGAGCCATGAATGGCATCATTGATTTCTTAACAGAAATACTCCAAACCCAGGAAAATTAACAAAGGAATGTGAGGGGGTAAGGGAGAGGATATAACAAATACATTAGTCATCTTTACAAATTTTCTATCAGATGTAAATTTGATAATCAGGCCACCTTCACTTAAATCATTGCTAAAAATATTAAACACAACTGAGTGGAGACAAGAGACCTGCAAAACATAGAGCATCCTTCTTGGTCGGTACAGGTTCATGCCAATATCCTTTGGGTCCACTTGTCCAACCAGTTGTGAATCCGTTTATTGGTGTTATCATCCAAACTAAATTTCTTTATTTAATCAACAAGGGCATTATAAAAGACTCTCTCAAATGTATAGCTGAAATTTAGATAAACTGTGTTTATAGCATTATCTTAACTCAATCTTATAAAAAAGGGAAGCAGAGTTATCTAGCTATGATTTGCTCTTAATGAACTCATGTTGGTTTCAAATGATTGCTGTTTACTTTCTGTGGTAGGAGAAATAACCTAACCTCTCCCCACATGCAAGTTCAGTTAATTTTCCTTAAAAAGGTATTGAGACCATCTTTGAATCTTGGGTCAGGGGACTAAAGAAGGCCATTGATATCACTTCCTGGTCACCTAAGTATAAAGCAACCATGAGTAGCTCCAGGGTTCTCTGATGGTTGACTGGTGGATCATGAGGGACAAATCAGGCAAGGGAGTTTCAGTCAGAAGAAGAAACATGAGGTGTCCTCAATGCCTATGCTTGTTTACTATGACTATGTAAATCTTTTTGTTCACTGTTGAATGACCCTGAGTACTTTATTTTGTTCT
>JAQQSW010004310.1:0-14468 GCA_028646575.1 Pseudocheirus occidentalis
GAAAGCCGCCAGGCTCTCATCCAGTCCTCAGAGATGAACAGTTCCCAGGTCCTTGTCCAGTCCTCAGGGCAATCCCCAGCACACACTGAAGTTCACAAGGTTCAGCACACCTCAAAACCTTCAGGACTTCTCTTGCCTGAAACTCAAGGATCAGCCAGGCCACCAACAAACAAAGTCCCATCCTGTTCATGTCTTCAGTCAGCTTCATGGAGGAGCCAAATCCAAAATCTGTCTTGACTCTGTAAAATTATTCCTTATAAGCATTGGCCTTCTCCCAAGTCAGCAGGGGAGTGTCTCAGCAAATAGCATTCTCCCACGTCAACAGGGGAGTGTCTCAGCCAATAGCCTTCTTCCAAGTCAACAGGGGAGTTCACATCTTTTCACCAATGGACAGAGTTCTATACTTAGCCCTAAGTTACTAGGTGCTACTTAGCCCTAAGTATCCTATCCACTTAGCCCTAAATATCCAACAAATTGATTACCATTACAATAAGTACAGCTTCCTTCTTTCTCTAGGGGTTCTCCCAAATCTCCATGACTATTTTGTTCAGCAGAATAACCCAAGCTGCTTCTTGCTTGATCCCACAATTAAAAATGCTCCATTACAGGGATATAACTAAGTCATCATCACTGCCTTCTCTTTCTCAACAGCAAGCAAACTCAACCCAAAGTTGAAGAGCAGCTTTTAGCCTCTTCTATGACAAGGCCCACTTTAGAAAACAAGAGTTTCATCCCAAAAGAATTTGTTAATCAAGGTGACATGTTTAGTTAGAGTATTACTTCATTCCAACAAAATAAAATTAAAAGATAAGCCACTACAATTATAATGCCCTTTAAAGTTTGCAAAACTCTTGACATAAATTATCTTATTTGAACCTTAAAGCAATCCTGTGAGTTAGTATATTATTGTCCCCATTTTACTGATGAGGAAGTTGAGGCTCCAAGAGGTTAATTGACTTGCACTAAGTCACACAGCTAGTAAATATTCAGAGACAGGATTTAAATTCCAAATTCAACATCCTGTTCACTTGCCTTGCATATGCTCTCCATCTTTTGAAACCACAGTACTATGACCAACTTCAAATGATGACTGAATAGATGTTAAATAAAATTAAGGCCAAACTTAACAAAACATAAATGTTATAATATTATTTTTCTCTAATATTCCACCTAATCAGAAAATAATCTGCTTGTTCTCCCTAAACCCTCCCCTGAAGTTGCCAATTTCTTTCAAGGGTGCCATCATTTTACTAATCACCCATGTTTGCAAACCTTAGTATAATTTCCAGCTTGTCTCTTGCCATACCTTGTCATTTCTTTCTTTATAACACCTGCACACAACTTCCCCCCTTAGGCCGTCATCACCTCTTTTCTAGACTCTTGGAATTGGTCATCTTGACTGAAGTCACTTACTGCTCTAATCCATCCTCCACCTAGTTGCCAGAATGATTTTCCTAAGTGTAGGCTAGCTCACAAGGCTCCAGTAGCCCCCTAGTTGTCTACCTTCAAGAGCAAATGTAAAGTCATTTGTTTGGCATTTAAAGCTCTTCACAATCTGACCCCTTTCTACTTTTGCAGTCTTTTTTATGTTCTACTCCCTTTCCTCTACTCCCTCTCTGTGATTCAGTTATACTAACCTACTTGTTCCTTCTCCTTCTCTGTGTCTAAGAGCTTTTCCCTTGAACCTCCAACTCTTAGAATCCTTGGCTTCCTTTAAGATTCTATTAAAGTATTTTCTTCTTTTCCTGGTCCCCCAACTTCTATAACCTTCCCATCTAAGGATATGTCCGCACTCCTTGTATTTATCTCCTATGTTTTGATTTGTATATGTTGTCTCCCTGGTTAGACTGTAAGCTCTTTGAGGACGATGACTGTTTCTTTATGTCCTCAGGCGTTAGTCCAGTGTCTTGTATGTAGTGCAGTCCTTAATAAATGCTTATTGATTGACTGAAATGGGAAGTTAACAAAAATATACATGACTAAAAGCCATTCCTCAGCAGAAAGAATGGTTAAAAGATAAGAACAAACAGTTCTCAAACCAGTTTCAAACAGCAATCACAAAAGCTTGCACGAAATCATTATTAAGAGAATGCAAAGCAAAATAACTGTGAGGTTTTACCTTACACTTGGCAAAGATGACAGAAATTGCCAAAGGTCTCTGTGATACACAGACAAAGGTAAAGAGCCCTGAAATAAGGGGATTATTTTATGTGGAATCCATTTTGGAAAGACAGGGTTGCTAATCTGCTAATGGAGCTGTGAGTTGATATAAATATGTTGGAAAGCAATTTGGAATTGTGCTAAAAAAGTGATTAAAATGGATCTTGATGGAGATTGCTGTTAGGTGATGTAACATGTACTGTGCCTTCATCTGAGCAAAGAGTTTGGGGCATTTGGTAAAGGTAAAGAAAAGGGGGATTCATTAGGTAAAGTCAAGTGGAAAAAAGGTAAGAACTACCTCTACACTGAACTCTTACTGTAATTTGTAGACTTTATGTATATTAAACTCTTTTCTTGTTTTTGTTGTGTGTGGTCTTCCTGCTTTATTTAATTTTTGATTAATATTTTTAAAGATTATGGTGTTCATTTTATTTTCTATTTCCAGTTCAGTAACTAGATCTTTTATATGTGTACAAGGGGATTTAAAAAAAAATGGCCAAAGCTAGCTCATGGCACTATATATTTGGCTTCTTTATTGTCATTCACATTTTTAGTAAAATGATTATTTAGAGACTTTAGAGCCTTTGTAAATCCAGAGTTTATTTAAAGATGCATTTTATGGTTTATCCTTGTCATGAAATGTTTTTTTTCCTGAAAATATAAATGTTGTACAAAATGAGTATATTTCTGTAAATGACAGACTTTAGCATAATACTTTTTACTTTATTGTTTTTATTTACTCAGAATTGAAATAGTGTTGAATTGAATGTAATTGATCATGTTTAGGTTATGTAGATTAGTTATTTTAGTGTGAAACCATTGATTTCAGGATAATCATGGGCCAGACTGGAAAGAAATCTGAGAAGGGACCAGTTTGTTGGCGGAAGCGTGTAAAATCTGAATACATGAGACTGAGGCAGCTCAAGAGGTTCAGACGAGCTGATGAAGTAAAGGTATGAATTTATCTTTTTTTAAAAGTAATCTTATTTAAAAAAAAATTTTGAACTTCAACACCAAAAAAAGGATATTTACATAAACAGAACTAAACACAAAGAGGTTTGTATATGAAGCATTGGATTTCCATTTTATATCACTTACTTAAAAAAAGAAGTAAACAATAGATTCCACATAGTATTCTCAAAGCTGATCTCCCTGTTTGTTTTTTCCTTCTGAAATTCCTTCTTGTGTTTTTTTTTTTCTTTTAATATTTCAGTGGCCTTTTTGGTGGTGTGTTGCAGGGGGATTATCATTGCAAATCTACTCTTCTCATTTTAACTAACTGCAGTTAAAAAGCAGGAGGGGGGCCGCTAGGTGGCGCAGTGAATAGACCACCAGTCCTGGCGTCAGGAGGACCTGAGTTCAAATGCGGCCTCAGACACTTAACACAAAAACTAGCCGTGTGACCTTGGGCAAGTCATTTAACCCCAACTGCCCTCCAAAAAAAAAAGCAAAAAAAAAAGTTTAAAAAGAAGAGGAAGGAAAAAATCCTCATGTAACAAATTAACAGTCAAGCAAAATGAAACTACCTGGTGACCACATGGGTAATATACCTAATGATAGCTCCTATGTAGACATGGTTGGTCATTGCATTAATCAGAATTTTCAGGTCTTTCAAGTCGTTTTTCTTTACAAAGTTGTTGTCTTTTGTATAAATGGTTCTCTTGATTCTGCTCATTTCAGTTTATGCTACCCAGCACTCTGAAATCTCTTTTGTCATTTCTTTCAGCACAATAATATTCCATTATGTTCATATATCACAGTTTGTTGAGCCATTCCTTAGTTGTCTAAGAAGCAGTTTAAAGCATTCCTTAGTTTGTAGTTTTGTTTTTTTTTCTTTTCTCTCTTTTAATCGCACTTGAGGATGAGGCAGTTTGTTTTTCTTGTGCCTGTTCCCTCACCAGTATTATTCTTCCTCTAAAAATCCACACCCCCAATTCTTGCTTGTTTCCCCATTTGGGGTGGCTAGGTGGTGCAGTGAATAGAGCACTGGTCCTGGAGTCAGGAGGACCTGAGTTCAAATATGGCCTCAGACACTTAACACTTACTAGTGGTGTGACCATGGCCAAGTCACTTAACCCCAATTGCCCTACCCTTCCCCCTCCAAAAAGGAAAAAGTAATAATAATAACAAACATTGATATATTTTTACTCCAAGCTATTTGTATGTGTGTCCAATCCTTCTTTGTTTTTTCACATCAATGAGGTTTGTCTGATGGCCACTATCCTTCCGTATTTTTATATTCTCACACACCCCAGTTATGAGATGTTCTATTTCCCCATGTATTCCTTTCTCCACAAATATATTGCTGCTTTTATTCTCCCTTCTCTTTCTCCTTAAGATACAGTTTATCTACTTAAATCCTTTAAAGACATTGGTTTCTCAAGGATTATTTTTTTTTCTCCTTTTATTAGAATGTTAGCACTATCCACCATCATAGAGCTCAAATAAATTTACGTTTCTAATTTTCTGCAGACTTTTGTATTTCAAAATAGCTAGTTGACTGTGGTCTTATCATCAGAAAGGATTAAAAGTCTCTTCCATTAAGGGTCTACTTTTTTACCTATAGGATTATACACAGTTTTGCTGGTTAATTTGTTCTTGACTGTTAGCTATCTTTTGGAACATTTTATTTACAAGATCTCTTGTTTACAGTAAGAGCTGCCAAGTATGGACTGTAGTTCCTTGGTACTCACTCTTTTTAAGCTTACAGTATTTTTTTCTTGATGTAAGAGCATGACATTATTTTGTCTGTGACTTTCCTGGGACTTTTAAATTTCCTTTCAGAAGTAATCAGATTATTTCTAGCTTTAGTTTGCTGTTTTTTTATAGAGTTGGAAAGTTTTTCATTTATGATTTCTTGAAATACAGTGTCCAGGCCCTTTTTTTTTCATCATTCTTTTCTGGGACTTCTGTGATTCTCAGATTATTTCAACTTAATTTGTTCCCAGGTTATTAGTTTTTGATATAATGCCTTATTTTTTTCTTTTCTTCAAATCTTTTGACTCTGTTCTAATGTTTCTTGTTGTTGCATGGAATTATTGATTTCTATTTGGTCTATTTTAGTTTTCAGGGAGTCGGTTTCTTTGGTAAGGTTTACAAACTTTCTGATTCCTTCCTTAAGCTTTTATTTCATTTTTTAATCTCTTGTTTAATTTTAGATATTCCTGAAGGACTAGTGGAAAATTAATTTTTCCTGTGAGACTCTGCTTACAGTTGTTATGGAGTTACTCTCCTTTTAGGATTTGTAAAAACATTTCTAATACTTGTTCATACCTTTTTTTGACTTACTCAATTCTATAGTCTAGTTTCTGAATTGGATATTTATGCCAAGGCCAGGTTTAGCCCCCTTTTGCACTTCTGAGTATGACCGCATTGCTTGGTCCCATCCAGGTCCCCTTGAACCCTCAGGGTCCTTTGAGTCTCTCTCTGTACTGGTTGAGAGGTTGCTGACTTCTCTGCCTACTGATGTTGGTACTGCTGATGGCCTTGCTTTCCTATTGCCCATGGGCTTCCTTGCTGGTTTTTTCTGTAGTTCTGAGGTAGAATTTGCATACTGTAGCTTCTTACTGGATTTTTTGATCATTATTTAGTTTGGTAGGAATTTTGGGTATTTATTGGGTATGTCAGCAGTCTGCCTTCATTTAAGCAGTCATCTAGACCATTCTTCTTCCTTCGTTGTTGACTTTGGTATCCATTTTTCTATCTTCTCTCCAACTCCTACCCTCATACTAGGGGACTTCAATATCCATACTAACTCTCCCTCAAATACCCAAACCACTCAGTTCTTCAGCCTTACTTCTCATGAACTACTTCTTTCACCCATCCTCAGCTATTCTTAAAGATTGTCATACTGTTGGTCTTGCCATTACCCACATATTGCCATACCCATACCACCATGTTCAAGAATTATGAAGGCCTCTTCTCTGATCTACTTACTTTCCATCTGTCCTTCAGCCTTTCCTTGTAAAACATCCATACTTTGACCTCTAATCATATCCCCACAGTTCTATTCAAGGCCATCTTGTCTGCACTAGCTATTCTCTCTTTTTCTCAACCTGACCCCTTGGTGAACCAGTTCAACTCTCAAGTCCCTAGCCCCCCTGATCATTGTGCTGATTGTGCCCTGTCATGCCTCAGCCTTGGATCATCCTCCACAACTACCTTCTCTCCTACATATGTGCTAAATGAAGGTGGAGAAAATCATCCAACCACTCTGATTGGGTCCACTACAAATTTATATTATACTATATTATATTATATATATATTTATATTATACTATATTATACTTCACTTCCTCTGGACAATCCCACTATACCTCCATTTTCAACTCACTATCCCTTTCACAATGCCATCTCCAAACCAATCCATCCCTCCTCTAATCTCCCATGACTTCCCTTACCTCTACTCCCTCAGTTCAGAATCTTGCCTCTTGTTTTACAGAAAAAAATTGAAGCTCTTAGCTGTGAACTCCCATTGCTCTCCTTTTCATTGTGTATCATTATGTGCCTTCTGCCACTAACTGTTCCTTTAGCTCTAGCTCACATGAAGAAGTGACCATTTATTCCTTACCAAGACTAACTCCTCTACCTGCACAGTCCTGTTCCATTTCTTCTCTTTCAGTTATCTTTGATTTCTCCTTGTCTGCTGACTCCTTCTGTTGTCTGCAAACATTCCCATGTCTCCCCATCCTCAAAAAACTCGCTTTATCCTTCCATCCCCATTAATTATTGTTCTATATCACTTCTGCCCTTTATTATTTACCTTAGCTAAATTCTTTGTAAAGATGGTCTCCACTGAGTACCTCCATTTTTCTCTCCTCTTACTCTGTTCACTGCCACTTATAATCCAGCTTCCTACCTCATTATACCACTGGAAATGTTCTTTCCAACATCGCCAGTGATCTCTTTCTTAATCCTCATTCTTCTTGACCTCTTTGCAGCTTTTAACACTGTTGACTACTCTATTCTCCTTGGCACTCACTTCTCTTTGTTTTTGGGACACTAGTTGCTCCTGGTTCTCCTCCTGCATCTCAGTCTCCTTTTCTGGATCTTCATCCACTTGATGCCCTTTTAACCACAGATGTCCCTTAGTGTTCTGTCCTGGGCCCTCTTCTCTTCTCCATCTATATTACTTCATTTGGTGATCTCCCATGGATTTAATTACCATCTCTGTGCTGATGATTCTCACATCTACCCATCCTGCTCCAACTTCTGCTGACTTCCAATCTCATATCTCTAAGGACCTTTCACATATCTTCTGTCCATTGACACTGACTTCCCTACTGTTCTATAAACAGGATACTTCACTTCTTGACTCTGGATACTTTCTCTGGCTGTGTTCCCCATACCTGGAATGCTCTCCATCCTCATCTTTACCTCCTGCCTTCCCTGGCTTCTTTTAAGTCCCAGCTAAAATCCCACCCTCCACAAACAGCCTTTTCCAACCCTTTTCTATTCTAGTCAGTTAATAGTCAATAAACATTTAAGTGCCTACTATGCACCAGATGCTGTGCTAAGCACTAGGGATACAAAAAGAGATAAGACAGTGCCTACCCTCAAGGTACAATCTAATGGGTGAGACAATCAGCAAACAAATATGTATAAACAAGCTATATATACAGGATAAATAGGAGTGGGAAGGCATTCGAGTCCTATCACTTAATTATTTCCCATTTAGATATTTCCTATTTAGATATTTAAATATTTCTTATTTATGTCATAGGCACTTAATAAATTCTTATTGATTGGCTGATCTTCCACAGATATATTTTTTGGTGGTTACTGTTTAAAAGGAAATCTTTGAAGCACAAAACTTACACATCCGACTTGTTTTACTCAAATATTAACAATTTTGACTTGTCAGAAATATGAAAAGCTTTAATTTCAAATGCTACAGTTTCAGTTAAAAGCAAATGTAAATTTTAATCGTGTTTTAATAGTGATGGCGATATTTTGGTAGTCATAGAAACATTTGAAATAAATAATATCTTTGTAGTAATTTTTATTCTGCAAGTATATACCAAGAATTTGTACTTCCCTATTTAGGTATAGAACATTTCCTTGTTTTCTGTATTTCTAAAAATAAATTTGCCTTTATATATAACAAGGAAAATATAGGAAAATTTTTTTCAGTTCATTTTGTCTATTTTTTCTACCATGAAATACTAGGTATATTGTTTTACTTTTATATGTGTCTATGTATTGTACAAACATACATACACATATATTCAAGAAAATTGCTTCATGATGTGAAATTAACAATTCCTTTCTTCCCCCTTTTTTTTTCAAGAGTATGTTTAATTCTAATCGACAGAAGATTCTAGAAAGGACAGAAATCTTGAACCAAGAATGGAAACAACGAAGGATACAGCCTGTACACATCATGACTTCTGTGAGCTCATTGCGCGGGACCAGGGAGGTTGGTTAACATGACATGTTGTAGTAATGTCAGCACATTTTGGTTTTACTAGTGGAAAATTGGTTTGAAGTTGTGAGGAAATCACAGCATGCATATCTTTTATTATTGGCTATCTTATATAAAATTATCACCTGCTATTTAAGTATTTAAAAAATTGAAATATTGAATTTTGGCACCACCATTGGAGTTCTCTTCATAATAATAAGCAGAATTAACCATTAATTAGCATGAATTGGTCTCATGCTTAGAATTTTTTTTCCTCCATATATATGGCTTATGGAATGTTTTGTTAGATTTTTTTTTTCAAGACTCACGTTCTCCTTTCTACCTTAGAAGTAAGGGCATGGACTTTGGTTGGGCTCCAGATAATACTGTACTTAGCTTTCTAGTACCTCAGAAAAAGGTGAGTGGAACCAGCTAGATTTAAATATAAGTAATAGCAGTTCTTCCTTCTGAGCTAGGGAATTATTTTGGACAATAAGAGTATTTTTATAATTAAACAAAGGATTAGTCAGATTTATTAATTTAGATCAGTATATGCTATTATTAATTTTTTAATGTTGGAAGTTTGAGCAATTCAGACTATCTCTTCTAAGAGAAATGGGCTTTCCTTATTAGCTCAGTCTGTACTAACTCCCAAGAAGAGATAAAGTCATTTCTTCAGCATAACTCATTTTCTGATTTCTGGAAATTTAAAAATTGAGAATATCTTTTTTGTCTCCCCCCATAACCTACCCCACACCCCACCCCTACCATGCCAAAATTGTAGGGAGAAATTAAAATATGAATTATTCATTTGTTAGCTTTGAAATAATAAAAATTATGGTTGTTTAATTTGGATTATTTGCAACATTTTATCTTTGGTGTATTACATTTAAAAGTTTTTGTAAAACAAATTTCATTAGCTAATATTTATTTTTTATATTTTAGATAAAAATGAAAATGTAAGCTGTTGGGCAGTAAATAATCTCTTGGGTTTTGTCAGTTCAAGCAGAATAATTTTTAAAAATTGGGAATAGCAAAAAAAAAAACCCAGTAAACATTTATTTTTGTTGTTTTTTTTACTTCATGGCCTCCATTTTCAAACAGATATACAACGTACTTGAAAGTAGTATAGTATAGTATAGTATATAAAGAAATAAATCCCCAGACTCACTGACTAAAACTTTTGTCTTATAAAACTGTTGAATCAGTCACATGCAACCGTCTCCACCAGTAGTTTCTGCCCATTAATTTTTCCTTTTCCTCCCCTTCAGTGACTTCTGTAAACTGGTTGCTTAACTAAAGGCAACCTTTATTTATCGCTAAACATGTACTAATTTCTTTCACATCCCTCTGAAGATTGAAGAAACTGAGCAGACAAAATGATGGAACAGTCAGAGGCTCCCTTGTGCTGACCCTTGCCCATATATTCTGGGAGGTACAATCTTGGCAGAATCTCAGATTGTACCTGAACTGACACCCAGAGATGTTCTTTTTCATAGAATTTGAAAAGACCTTTCTAACACCAAGTTCTAGGTAGGATTCTTATTTAAATACCCAGTCAACAGCAGAGCAGTGCTCTGCTCACTTCTGTGTAAGCCTTTCATCTTCCATTCAAGAGATTGAGAGCAAGAGGTGGAAGGCAAAATCATTTCTGTTTTGTAGTAATTTTCACTTTGCTTTCTCCTTTGCTTTATGAATGAAGATGCATTTAGATTATCAAAAGACTAGTTAACTTTATTTGAACGTTGCTAAGTAATGTCTGAAAAAGATTTACTGTCTGATTCAGGTAAAGTGATTAGACAAAGAAAGTGATTTTCAAATATTTAGGGTGTTTTGCATTTGAATCCAGAAGATGGGCTTACTAAGACACCCTTAAACTTTTGAGTACTTGAAGATCTTTGCTACTTTAAAAAAAGTTCCTTTTTATTTTTATGAATTTGACACATTTAGAAACACAAATATTTCCTTAATAAAAAAGAATAGAAAATGAAGACTGCCTATGGAACAGCAGTGAATCTTCACTATTTTTCATATAGTGAAAAATTTCTTATCTTTTTAAAAACATATAAAAAATTTAACTTTTTTTTTCCTAATACTACACTGCTTTTCTGTGACCCTTTCTGAATTTCCTTCTGCTGTTTTCTGCATATCTTAAAAAAAAAAGATTGATGCGGAGAGGGGCAGTGAGTAGAATGGTTTTCTTGCTACAGCAAAGTGCCTATTTGAGATTAGATAGCATAAAATTATCAGCACAGTTTCTTGATTTCCTCAAGTTCTGTTCAACAGCACATAAATCGAAATGAAGGAGACAGTGGGATTAATCAGGGTTAGAGTTTGTCAAGATAGGATCCATGATAGGACAGTAGGGAAAGGGATTCTGGAGGTAGGGCAGCTAGGTAGTACAGTGGAATGCCATGTATGGAGTCAGAAAGACCTGAATTCAAATATGGCCTCAGATATAAGCTCTGTGACCCTGTGCAAGTCACTTAACTCTGTTTGCTGAGTAGTGGATAGTATTGAGTTGCTTTGCCAAGATGTTGAGTTAGGGAGAAGAAGAGAGTGTAGCCAGAACAGGGTTTGGGAATAAACAGAGAAGAAGAGGGGATGGATGTCATAGTGATGATAAAGAGCAGTGTTATGGGTCACAAGAGAAAACATAAAGTCATAGAAAAAAATAGAAAGATAATAGATTGTACTCATATAAAGAAATTTTTTATTTTATGAGCTTTGAAGTGGAACATGTTTGATAAAGGATATGAGCATCTCTATAGTTTTGGTGGAGTGGAGGAGTAGCTCATATCCCTTTAATAGGTTAAGTAACAGGGAAGTTAGAGTATTTGAGGGAACATTGGTACATGTGTCAAAATTCTCTAGTATGAGGACAAGATATGAGTAGGAGGACAGACTGTGAACTATGTTCAGAACTTGTTGAGGAGGAACATTGTCTAATAGCCACCAGGGCCTGGATTGAGTGATTAAATTTGGGTACCGTGAACCTCATAAAGGAGAAGTTGCTTAATGAAGGTGGGAGGAGAGTCTGGAAGTGTTAATAGGGAATAAGCAACATTTCAGCTCCCCCACTGCTGCCATTGAATCCCACTATGTGAGAGGAAGTGTAGCAGGTCCTGACACAGGTGACAAGCAGAGACATTGCCATCAGGACAAAGCAGGGTCTCATCGAGAGCCAGAGGTTGGAATGAGAGGAAGTTACTTATTTTAATTAAGATGAAAGGAAGTTTGTTAACTATGGATTCTAAATGGCATAGCTGAAACAGGGCAGGGAGTAAAGGAACAACTGGGTTTGTGTATTGCCGACTGAGATTTCAGAATCAGTAAGATGAGGCCCAGTATAAGAGATGGACATATGCTAACAATCAAGGAGTGAGTCCAGGCAGAGTGATTGCAGAGAGATTTATTGAGAGAGGCATCTGAGTAGGCTGTCCCTTGAGGTCCAAACTTAGACATTATAGGATCATAGATTTAGAGCTGGGAAGGACCTCAAAGACCATCTCATTCAACCTTCTCTTTTTATAGCCGAGGAAACTGATTTGCCTAAGGTCACATCGGCAGTACAAGTCAGAGGTGGAAACCAGGGTCTTCAGTCATATTATGTCTTGTGAGATCTCAGGGGCCTTCCTTCAGAGCAGGTGGGAGTAGTTAGACATATGGAAGACTAGGGGTGGGTGGATAGGGATTGCCTCTACTGGAGTAAGCGAGAAATCCTGTGGGGGCAGGAGGTGGAAGGATTCTTGTCTTCCCACCTGAGACTTTGTGCTTATGATGGCCCTTGAGATCAAATTCATATATCATAATTTGTTCAGCTAATCCCCCAATTAATGGGTACCCAATTTGTTTTCTGTTCTTGTTGATAAAAGATGTTTTTCTTTCTGTCTTCCTCTTTCTCTATTTCTCTGTATAAACACATAGCTCTATCTAGATGTATCTGTATTTATGTAAATAGATACATCTATATGTATATATTTGTAGTTATTGATTTAATTTTTTTAAAAAAGAAAAACAATGGAGTGGCTAGGTGGCACAGTGAATAGAGCACCAGCCCTGGAGTCAGGAGGACCTGACTTCAAATTTGGCCTCAGACACTTAACACTTACTAGCATATGACCTTGGGCAAGTCATTTAACCCCAATTGCCCTGCCCTCCAAAAAAAAAAAAAAGGAAAGAAAAATATATAATCAAATCTACCTAGATCATTATTATAATATAATTAACATATTGTAACATTACATTGTATGTTATATAATGAATATAATTTTAAAGTAACACCTTTAATAACGAGACAACTTTATTTCATGATAAAGAAAGGGAACACATGTGTGTATGTATGTACATATGCATGTGCACACATGAACATGGGTTGACTGTGGTTTTTTTTTTTAAACAGTAAAGGAGAACTGTTCATTCTTGGTACAAAACCTCTGGAAACTTTTGCCTAGAAAACTATGGCTTCTTAAAATGCGGATGGTTTGCTATTTTGCCAGAAATTTGTTTGGCAAGATCATTGACCAACATTGTAGAGTGGAAAACTATGTTGTTTTCATCCAAGTGTTTGATATATAAAGTCAAGCTTTCCAGGTTTCCACTTGGGGAATACATTCTTATAATCCTACAGTGACTTAACTTCTGTCTACATTTCATCATTAGAAGTTCTCAGAACTTTGGACATTCTGCGAAGTTGATCAGTTGCTGAATCTCCATGGAAAAATAGCTTTTTGGTTGCTAATTCTGCAAATAATTGTGCTCCATTCCAAATATCTACTGGAGTAGAATCCATTGGACCATCGTATAGCTCTGGGGATCTGTACTGAGTGTTATATTATATTTCTATACCTTTATAGGTATTCTAAAGTCCCATGCAAATCCAGAATCAACTTGAATACTTTTTTATCATCTATTAACTAATTTTGAGATTTCAAATCTCTATGATAATGACTCTTTTTGAGTGACAAAAGACATTGCTTTATAAGATTTGTTACAAATAACTTTTTTCAAATTTCAGAATCAACATTTATTATTTTTTCCTATTTTTTTCTATGTAATAAATTTTATTTGTTTCTTGTTTACATCATTCATTTTCATGAGATTTTTGAATTACAAATTTTCTCCCTGTATTTCCCCTACCCCAACCCCAAAACAGCGATCCCACTGTAGAGCCCCTCCCCTGGTCTGCTCTCTAACTTTCTGGTAGGGCAGGGAGGGTCTCCTTACTCCAGCCCCTGTATATCTTTTTTTTTTTAATTATGTATTTTTTTATTAATTTTTTAAAATTTGTTTTCTTGTTTACATCATTCATTTTCATGAGATTTTTGAATTACAAATTTTCTCGCCATCTTTCCCCTACCCCAGCCCCAAAACAGCAATCCCACTGTAAAGCCCCTTCCCTGATCTGCTCTCTTACTTTTTGGTAGGGCAGGGAGGGTCTCCCTACCCCAGCCCCTGTATATCTTAATTCCTAGTTGCAGGTATTGCAGAGCTTTACATTCTAGATTCTTTCAGTTCCTCAACCTTGTCACCCACTCCCACTGGAAGGACAAGCAATTAAATACAGGCTGTGGATGTGTGATTATACAGGACATCTTCATAATAGACATAATGTGACAGTGATCATATGTCCCTCCTTCCTATCTCTCCCCTCCTTGTTCTGTTCTCTACCCTGTCCCTGTCCCTTTCCTGAAGTGTGTGCTCCAGCATCCCTCCCCCAGACCCTGCCCTCCCCTCTGTCGTTCCTCCTCTCATCCCCATGGCCCTTACTCTCCTGTGTGGCATGATGCCCAGTTTAGAGTTTATGTCATTTCTTCCCTAAGCCAGATTCAATGAGAGTAAATGAAAGTAAAGTTCTAACAGTTATCCCTTGCCTCTTCCACATGGGATGATTAACCCCATTTTG
>JAQQSW010004311.1:0-14468 GCA_028646575.1 Pseudocheirus occidentalis
ATAATAATGCAGTATCCATTGAAGAGGCAGTAGGGTAAAGTAGAAAGAGTATTATTAGCTCTGGAATTAAACTGCCTAGATTCAAATCCTGCTTGTGATACTATCTGTATGACTATGGGCAAGTCACTTGACCTCTTCAGTCTTTAGTTTCCTTATAGATGAAATGAGGAGACTGGATTAGCTGGACTATGAGGTCCTTTCCAGCTCTAGGTCCTATGATTTTACTAATCTGTAGTTTCATATAATGTTAAAAGTATGGAAAGGAATCAATTGATCAATCAACAAATATTTACTAAGCATCTAAATCTGGCCTCAGACACTCACTAGCTGTGTGAGCCTGGACAAGTCAATTACCCCAGTTTCCCTCAGTTTCCTCATCTGTAAAATGAGCTGAAGAAGGAGATGGCAAACCACTCCAGTATCTATGCCAAGAAAACCCCAAAGGGGTCACAAAGAGTGGAACACAACTGAACAACAACAATGTGCCAATGTGTGTTTTAGTTGCTGTGGATAAAAAAAGAAACAATCCTTATTCTCAAGGCACTTACATCCCAATGGGGGAAACAATGAGGAGATGTATAATTGTGTACAGAATAAATATAAAGAGAATAACAATAAAGTAGCTAAATATAAGCTATTTTGAGACTGATGGCCTTAGAAGATGGAGGGATCAGCAAAGGCTTCATGTAGGAGATACTTAAACTTAGTATTTTAAAAATATAGATTTTTATTAATATATTTTGTTTTAATGTTTCTGTAATTTCCCCATGCATCCCTCCCTCCCCTTAATAGAGTACTATCCTTTGTACCAGAGAACTGAGTCGCTTTTTGAAGGAAATGGAGTAGAGATAAACACCAGTGCAACAAATATCTATTAAGAGTCTTTGCTATTTAGTTGCTTCCTCTGACTCTTCATGACTCCTTTTGGGTTTTTCTTGGCAAAGATACTGGAGTGGTTTGCCATTCCCTTCTTCAGCTCATTTTACAGTTGAGGAAACTGAGACCAACAGGATTAAGTGACTTGCCCAGAGTCACGCAATTAGTAAATTTCCAAGGTCAGATTTGAAGTCAGGAAGATGAGTCTTCCTGACTCAGACCTGGCAATCTATCCACCACCCCATCTAGCTACCTCCATTAAGTGTCTACTACTTAGAATATACTCCAATATAGGCAATGTGGTTACAAAGATGAAATGGTTTCTATCCCTAAGAAGCTTGCAATCTTTTAGGAGGACAAGATATTTATGGATAGATTTGATACTGTTAGGAAAAGCAAGCAAACAAACAAATCCTTAGTTTGTCAGCAGGATGCATCAGTAAAAGATTGGTGTGGAAATTAGTATGTGACAATAAAGGCCTCCCTGTTGCAGGCACCTTAAAGCCCAGTCGAGCACTTTTTAGTGATGGGACTTATGGATGGCATTCATGATTTGTGTAGAGGATAAGCAAGATGATTTCTGACATCCTGCATACCCACTGTCCTCTTCTGCAAAATGAGGGGTTTGGTTTAGCTAATCTCCCAAATCTCTTCTGCTCCCCAAACTTATAAACTCGCAGGTTCTTTGATGCTATATATTTCAGTCTTCAAAAAGCTATCCATCGTGGACAGTATATTGTGTACCTCCTGAGCTCTTTAGCCAGCAAAAGCAAATTGTGCTGTGGAATTTCTCTGGGCTAGTTGTTATTTCAGCAGTAGTTAGTTGATGGGAATAGAAACTGCATTCATAGACCTTGTACCTGGGACATGATGACATCTTTTGCCTCCACAATAAGTCCTGGCCAAATCATATAATGTTAAAAGTATGGAAAGGAATCAATCAATCAATCAACAAATATGGCATCAAACTGGCCAAATTGCTTGTTTTCAGCTGAGAGAGGCTTTGTGGGTAGCTGAAATCCATAGGAAAATGCTCCTCTTACTTCAACAGAACTATAACAAGCAACACTTTTTAAAAAAAATCCTATGAATTTTTATTGTTGAAAGGTTGAAATTGCAGAACCTGAGGAATTCCTGAGGGCTGTGGTGATTTTTTATTTTTGTGCTTCAAGTGTCTAACACTTGCACATTGCACATAGTAGGTATTTAATGATATTTCTTGAACCAATTCATTTGAACATTTGCCTTTGGTGCAAGTTAGTAGTTGGCTCACAGTTGGGCACCATCTGTAGTTGCTTGGGGGAAAAATAAAAAAATATCTTCTAGGTAGATGAGCATAAACTTATCAAAGTAATCTCTAAGTGTGTTGTTAAAAAAGTACTAGGAGATAATAGAGGCAAATAGAGGCATTCCAAAGCAAATACCTATATCTGTCCCAGGACACAGATTCCCTCCCATTTCTCCTAGGAACCAAGGCGAGTCTTTGGTTCCTTGGAGATTCAGTTTTGTAACCTACCAAAGGAATAGCAAGTTGTATGCAACAGATTTTCAGTTTCTTGTGCAATCATCTTTTAAATTATATTACATCATATTATATTAATTATATCATATATCACATCACATCATATCATATTATGGAAACACTTGTTTTATTCCATAAATTAAAAATAAAATAAAAGAAAGGAAGGAAAGAAGGAAGAGAGGGAGGAAGGAAGGAAGGAAGGAAAGAAGGAAGGAAGGAAAGAAGGAAGAAAGGAAGGAAAGAAGGAAGGAAGGAAGGAAAGAAGGAAGGAAGGAAGGAAGGAAAGAAGGAAGGTATGAAGGAGGAAAGAAGGAAGGAAGGAAGGAAGGAAGGAAAGAAGGAAGAAAGGAACGAAAGAAGGAAGGTACGAAGGAATGAAAGAAGGAAGGAAAGAAGGAAGGAAGGAAGGAAGGAAAGAAGTAAGGAAGGAAGGAGGAGGAAGAAAGGAAGGAAGGAAGGAAGGAAGGAAGGAAGGAAGGAAGGAAGGAAGGAAGGGGAAAAAGTCATTTGCAAGGTATTTGAAAAGTTCTAGGACAGGGGTGGGGAACCCACAGCCTCAAGGCTACATGCAACCCTCAAGGTCCTTAAGGGCTGCCCTTTCACTGAGTTCAAGTATTACAGGACAGACCGTTTTATTAAGGGGATTTGTTCTGTTAAGTTTAGATTCAGTCAAAGGGCCGCACTTGAGGATCTTGATGGTTACATGTGGCCTTGAGGCCTCAGGTTCCCTAATAAGGGGGAATGAGGATGGTAATTCATGACTGCTTAGTTCAGTGTTGAGTCCCTAGCTTCTAGGAGTAAAGAGACTTAATTGATAGTGATCTTCATGGAGAGACTGAGGATAAGGTCCATACTACTTTGAGTGGACAGGTATGGAAAAGCTGGAAGCAGTATTTGATGAAGCTGTGAGTGGCCAGAGAACACTGGCACACAGTGTCTCATGCACCTCTGGGTGGCATACAATGTCACACATCTCTACCCTTTAGGTCTGGGTAAACATTTATAGAGGTGTGAAACAGTAAGAAATGTCAATATCACTGCTTTCTTTCAGGTTCTTATTCTTTCAGGTCAAATTTATTTTGAGACAAGGAGAGACTTTCTTTAGGATGAGATAAGACTATTAATTTAGAAATGAAGTGGTCCTTAGAGATAATCTAGTTAAACTCTGCCACTTTCCAGAAGAAGAAACTGAGTACCAGAGAGGTTGTGACTTGCCTGAGGTCTTGTGGGTAGCTAGCAATAAAGGCAGGGTTTGAATCCGAGCCCTTTGGCTTCTGATGCAGCACGATTTCCACTATCCCACCCTGTTTCTGCTCTTCCATGAAGGCTGGGGGGTGGAGGAGAGCGTCCAAAGTTGATGATGACACTTTCTATTTCTGTTTCTGAATCTGAATGTGTATGTGATCTGGGTGTCCTCTCACCTCTTTCAGGGTAGACATTCCAACCAAAATGAGAGTGGAACGATGGGCCTTTAACTTCAGTGAACTGATCCGAGATCCCAAGGGACGACAAAGTTTCCAGTTTTTTCTGAAGAAAGAATTCAGTGGTATGTTTAACTTCTGTCTCCCTTATACGCCCTCTTTTTTATGCCAGGCATGAATCTTGGGAGCTTCTCAGGTAAGTACACTTTCCTGGATGTTCTCACAGTTTTATTTGTTTTGTGCTCACCCTATAACTGCACTTCCCTTTTAAAACTTTCAGAAATATTTGTCAATCCTGGGAATAGCTGACATTCATGTAAGACTTTTAAGCTTGTGGAGTATTTCATATAATTTAGCTCATTTGAAACTCACAACCACCCTGTGGAGTAGGTACTGTAGGAGTTATTATCTACAATTTATAGGTGAGGAAACTGAGGCTCGGAGTTTAAGCGAGTCATGGTTACATAGATAGGAATTGACAAATTCCATAGAATTTAAGCCTAGGTCTTCCTTATTGCAGGCTGTGCTGACTCTAGTGCCAAATAGCCCTTGGAGTGGGGAAACACATGCATCCCTATTAACCTCGGCCACATGTCTCCGTCCTGCTTTCACCTTTTTCCTTTGCCCACATCCTCCCCTGCCTTGTTGAACTATACTAATGACGCATATCCTTGATGTTTTTTCTCTCTCTCTTCTTAAACATAAATTCAGAGACAAACATAGAAGGGCAATGGATGGAAAAGCTAAGTGTATTAATGTCTTTGATGTCCCACTTCCTGATTCCCTTTGCCTATTATTATTATTATTTTTTCTTTGTCCTATGTTGTTTGTCCTGACTGGATGGGATAAACTTTGAAGTTTGGATCTCAGGAAAAATAAAAGTCTCCTTAAGTTGTTCACTCACGCATTCATAAATATGAAATGATGTCTGGGAAATAACTGGCCAAATCAGGAAGCTATGTCAGAGGGCAAAACACCACACACATGCTCACACACACTCACACTCACTCACACACACACACACACTCACACTCACACACACACACACAAACACACACACACCAAAAAAACCCTTCCTTCTTTAGGCAGAAAGTCAAACTGGTTGTGTGAGCTTACTTGAAAGTTATCTCCTCATCATTCCCTGTCCACCCCTGTCCATCATTTCCAAACCCACCCCTCGGGGAGAACTAATTATTTGAGGTCTGATACTCAAGTTACCTACATGAGAACAACTAGATGACCCCTATTTCCCAACCCACTGAGATTCTGTTATTCCTCTGTAGGATCCATTAGCTAATTTTCATTGACATACCAATAATCTGTCTGACAGCTTCTTGTAAAATATTATTTTATGATATGGCTTGTTAAAAACCCTTCTCTGTAATACAGCCTAATTAAAGTGATAAAACCCAGACCAAGAAAAGTGAATCAATTGCAGGGAGAACCAAGTGGCCAGGTGAGTAGGGCTCCATCTAGTGGTCCAAGTGACAAAATACATCTGCTGACAATATCACACCCACAGTTCTATCAAATATAACAAGAAGTCTTTGTAATAATCCTGTCATTTCTGTGCTATCTGTTGCCTGTCCCCTCCTTTAGGAAATATGTGGATTCAGGTATGAATTAGGCAAATAAATGGTTAGTTCTTCTACTTAACCTTACGTACATCCTCTAATTGCCTCCCCCCCCATGAGAAGATAGTTCATTTCTATTGCACTTAGTCTAATCTAGTCATGTTCACCAGCTAGGTTTTTACAGACTGGCTCCCACACAATGACAATCAATATCCTAATTAGTAGTGTGCATGGTATTAGAGGCTGGCTTAGATTATCTCTAAGATCCTTTCTAATTCTAAAATTTTGCCTCCCTGTAGTTTTTGCTGAACAGGGTATATTTCTCTTTGGAATCCTGAATTGCATCATAGTTCATCTGTCAACTAATCTAGTGTTTGCCATCTTTTTTCCCCCTCCCCCATCTGTGATATGTCCAAGAACTGGTCTACATACAGAAGGATGAAGAGGGTTCTTCCTGCCATCTTCCAAACCATGCCCGTCACCCTCTATTTTGCATTCGTTTTGCCACATTAATTATATAACCTCTTCCCCCAGTAATTCTCCCTTTACTCTCCACCTTACTTTTAAACTGAAGAATGTCAAGACAAGGAAGCTCAAGTACTTCTGAGTATACCAAAGTGCTGTGAGGCAATGACTTGGTTCTGTTTTCTGTATCTTTTTCCAAAAACTGATCTTTCCTTCCCATCAAGTTAAAATACTTTGTCTTTACCGTGCAAAATGTCACTTATTTGGATGTTAATTACTCTGTAAGTCAATTCATCAAAACTATTATTAATTGAAGCTTTCATTCTGCATTCTGTGCATGATGGATGAGGAGAGAGACTAATAGAAGAGACATACATGGTGCTATTCTTGCCTAAATCCAGTTGGGGAAACAGGACACATACACACATACACCCCCCACGCCTCACACCAACACGCATGCACATTCACAAATACTTCCCTTGGAATAACTCATAATGATAAATCCTATAATAATCTGCCAAAAATGGCAGATTAGTTCAATTTAAATAAAAATTTTTTTTCTAAGCCCCAGTTATAGGTCAGCTTTTTTCAAACAATATTTGCCACAATCAGATTCTAATACAATAAAGGAACAGCAGATGATCTCATGGAATTTGTTGTAATGGGATTTGATCTGTGTACTTCAATAGATGGAAAGCCTGGCACTAAGCCCAGGGTAATTATTCACTATGAACCATTTGAAGATAGGGGTGTTTTGCAGAATTCAGAAAGCAAGTAGCAGTCCAATGAATTTATAAGGAGGTAGTAAATAATGAATGAAATTTTGATCAACCTCTGCTGTCCTATTCCTTTTTTCTTCTTCTCTCCTGCAACTCATTTCTCTTTTGGTTCTTGTCTGTCTGGTCCCTTTTAACTTCTTCAGGGGAGAATCTGGGATTCTGGGAAGCTTGTGAAGATTTAAAGTATGGAGATCAGTCCAAGGTCAAAGAGAAGGCCCAGGAAATTTACAAGTGAGCATTGGAAAGATTGATGTTTTGTGAAAATCTTTCCCTCAGCCTCTTCTTCTACCACCCTGTGCATTATCATCCTTTTGTGAATAGCTGAGCAAATCTGAGTTGTGTGAAGTTGTATTGCCTATAAATTAGTTATGGTCGCATGTATTGGCAAGAAACCATGGAGACCATGCTTTCCCTGACTCTGGAAAATTTGTAATGTCTTTGGATTCCTTGTCCATCTAAAGCCAACCAGTCCGGACTGCACAATGGAAGACCAGAAATCAAAAGCTTGTCTCCCCAGTTGTGTTTGTGTTTTTTTTTTTCAGTAAAAAAGAGAGTGTGTGGCATGTATGCATGAGTGCTGGGCTTTGCATGTTTCTCTTGTCAATTATGGTGAAATTTGACCCTGGTAATTAAAATGTTTCAATCCTTCCTGGGATATTTTTTTTCTGGGACCTCTCTGAAGATAGCCTAAGAGATCTCTATAACTTCTTCCTCAATAAGAAAATATTTAAGACCGGTAAAGATGACAGATATTTTCTCTATGCCACTTCAACTCTACAACCCTCCAGAAAAAGGAACTTTTGTTTTTTACCTTCCTAGCATTCTCTCGACCACATATTTTATTTTTTAAAATTTACTTAGTTTTAGTTTTTAGTATTCACTTTTATAAGATTTTGAGTTCTAAATTTTCCTCCTCCTTCCCTTCTCTCTTCCCCAAGACAGTGTGCAATCTGATATAGGCTATACATGTACAATCATATTAAACATATCTCCACATTAGTCATATTGTTAAAGAAGAATCAGAGCAAAAGAGAAAAACCACAAAAAAGAAAAAAGAAAAAATAGACTGCTTCGATCTGCATTCAGACTTCCTAGTTCTTTCTCTGGATGTGGATAGTATTTTCTATCATGAGTCTTTTGGAATTGTCTTAGATCATTGCACTGCTCAGAAGAACTAAGTCTAAGTCAGTCCACACAATGTTGCTGTTACTGTATACAATGTTCTCTTGGTCTTGCTCACTTCACTCAGCATCAGTTCATGCAAGTCTTTCCAGGTTTTTCTAAAATCTGCTTATCATTTCTTATAGAACAATAGTATTCCATTACATTAATATACTAGAACTTGTTCAGTCATTCCCCAATTGACGGGCATCCCTTCAATTTCCGATTCTTGGCCACTGCAAAAAGAACTGCTATAAATATTTTTGTATATGTGAGTCCTTTTACCTTTTTTAAAGATCTCTTTGGGATACAGATCTAGTAGTGGTATTGCTGGATCAAAGGATATCCACAACTTTATAGCCCTTTGGACATAGTTCCAAATTGCTCTGCAGAATGGTTGGATCAGTTCACAACTCTACCAATAATGCAATAGTGTTACAATTTTCCCATATCTTCTCCAACATTTATTATTTTCCTGTTTTTTCATGTTAGCCAATCTGATAGGTGTGATGTGGTACCTCAGAGTGGTTTTGATTTGCATTTCTCTAATCAATAGTGATTTAGAGTATTTTTTGTATGACTATAGGTAGCTTTAATTTCTTCATATGAAAACTGTTCATTTCTTTGACTGTCAATTAGGGGAGAACTTTAATTCTTATAAATTTGACTCAATCCTCTATATATTTTAGAAATGAGACTTTTATCAGAGATACTGCCTTTAAAAATTGTTTCCCAGCTTTCTGCCAGAAAAAGAAACTTTGTACCATATTATATTAATCACAACTAGATCCACAGGAGAAAGAAGACACCCTAATGGCTTAGCGCCAAAGAACTCACATCCTTGAAATACTCACTTAGCACCCTTCCCTATCAGCCTCCAAGTGGCGGGAGTATGAATTGAACAACAGAATCTGCTGCCAGTAAAGATACTTTGCAGTTGTTCCATAGCACTCCCACTCACTACACCCTGCCTCCATGATGGAAATGGGATAGAAGCCCTGTTGGAGACAGTCCTGTTGCTCAAGAGGTTTTTGAGAGCAGGGACTTAGACCAAGATAAACCTATATCCCCCAATTCAAGGAATCTGAGACTGCCTTACAGCTTAGCTTAACAAATAGAATACAAAGAAAAGTTAACTAATATTCCATAAAATAAAAACTCTTCAGTTCTTCAAGGAGAGAATAAAATAACAAGAACCTCTACAATAAAAAAGTGAAACCCATAGAAGAAATTAGGAAGGAACCTAGGTCAGAACCTAGAGCTCTCCCTGCAGAATTTAAATATTCAATTGTAAGATTAGAAAAAATATTTAATTTATCATGAAGGATTTGTATATGTGGGTCCTTTTACCTAGGTGGCTAGGTGGTGCAGTGAATAGAGCACTGGTCCTATACTCAGGAGGACCTGAGTTCAAATCTGGCCTCAGACACTTAACGCTTACTAGCCACATGACCTTGGGCAAGTCACTTATCCCCAATTGCCCTGCCTTCCCCCCTCCAAAAAGCAAAAACAAACAAACAAATAAATAAATAAATAAATGAATAAGTGGAAAGATAGATAAACAGATTTAGAACATGAAAACACTTAAATGGAGTAAAATGTGGTAGAAGGAAAACAAAAGGCAATAATATCCGGAATTTATTAATTTCACATAAGAGAAAAAGACTGACTTTGAAAATAAGTTATGCAGAGGTAACTTAAGTTTCATGGGTCTCCAAGAAGAACATGACAAATAAAGAACAAAACATGAATGTCACAATGTAGGAAATAATATCTGAAAACTCCTCAGAACTTCTAAATATGGACCACTGTGAAAGAATTGAGAGAATTCATGGATTATCTACAAACAAAAGAGAGTGGTGACCGAAGCTACATACTTATTATGGTCTCCTTGGCAAGTTTCTGTTTGTTGCTACAGATTCTGAAGATGAAGGTAATGAACTCCAGACTCCCTCTTGGTCCAAACCACTCTGGCTCGGAAGGTTAAATAACTTTTGCTAATAATTTCCTATTGACCCCCTAGGCTTTTTCTGGCTCCAGGAGCAAGGCGGTGGATTAATATAGATGGCAAAACCATGGACATCACAGTCAAAGGGCTGAAACATCCTCATCGCTATGTTCTTGATGCTGCTCAAACTCATATTTATATGCTCATGAAAAAGGTTTGTTAGTCCTTCCTTCCTTCCTCCCTCCTTCCCTTCCTCCCTCCCTCCCTCCTTCCTTCCTTCCTTCCTTCCTTCCTTCTTTCCTTCCTTCTTTCCTTCCTTCTTTCCTTTCTTCCTTCCTTTCTTCCTTCTTTCCTTTCTTCCTTCCTTCCTTCCTTCCTTCCTTCTTTCCAAATTAACTTAGTCATAGAGGAAATAGAACAAGAGCACATAAACACCCATAACTATTATCTATGCTAATTGTCCTAATAGCTATTCCCTGGATTTAACATTCTGTCTCCTGACTCCATGCCTTTGTACAGGCTGTTCTCCATATCTTGAACATATTCCCTCTTCACTTCCACCTCTTAGCCATTTTAGTTTCCTTCAAGGCTCAGTTAGGTACCACCCCTCAAAATAAAGGTAGATCTTTCCTGATCTCTACAGTTGTCAGTATTCTCCCCCTCATCAAATTGTCTTGTATTATAGTATTTATCTTGTGAGGACCATGTGATGTGGTATAAAGAGTGCTGGACTTGGAGTCTGGGGATCTGTGTTCAAATCCTGTTTCTGCCACACAGGCATATAACGTTAGGCAAATCTCATACCCTCCCTGGACTTCAGTTTCCTCATCTTTAAAATCGAGAGGTCACTTGACAACATGAAAATTCCCTTCTTATGTCTGCCTATTATCTTATGATCCTATATTGTATTCCCCAGTGGAATGTAAGCTCTTTGGGATTAGGAAATATTTCTGCTTTAAAAAATGTCTTTGCATTTTCAGAGTCTAGCATATGTTTTGCATGTAATAGGTGCTTAATAAATCTTTGTTAGATTAAAATTTTGTGTGTGCATATACAAAGTACCCCATTTTTTTTTCCTAGAGAAAGCTGGGGAATTCATGAATTTGGAAAAGAAAAGGAAGTTTTGTTTGACTAGCAGTCTGATTTTGTTTGAAGCAGACACTATATAAATAATTTCTCAGCCACTGAGCTAGGACCTCCTGTATTAAAACTCTTTAGGGCTAAAACTGATGCCCTTTTGGAAACTACTCTTTCAGGCTTATAAGGCACAATTCAATTCATTAAGCATTTAAGTGTCTTCTATATTTGGCAGGCCCCTGGTAGGCACTGGGGACACAAAGAACAAAAAAAAAAACCCAAACAAAAAAATACCCAACCTTACTATATCATAACTTATTATACCTGCCCCCTCTTCCTGTTTTCCTTGGGGGGGGTAGAGGATTATGCATGCAGAATATTGCATATGTAGGCAGATGGTGTCATCCTTATATCAGTCAGTAAGCTTAACTATTTTTATTTGTTAAAAGGGAAGATAGCTTAGGAAACATGGCAGTAGTTTTAATGGTGGTCTGTCCAGAAATGACTGCAATGTAAAATTAAAAAGCATGAATAAAATGATACCCCAGAAGAGTAGGTGTACCCTACTTTGAGCAAATTCTATATATCAAAAGAACTTATAAATCACATAAATTCAAACAAGTTGAATAAAATCTCACTAACTTGGGTCATCCACACTCAATTTGATAATTTTAATAGTTTCCTTGATCCTGATTAATTGTTTATTTTCTAAAGCAGTTTGCAAACTGTTTTCCTCATACTACTCTTGGAAAACTAGTGTTGTTTTAAGAATGACTTTGAGTGAATAAGCTATTTTGACTATTATAAATACCCAAATTAACTATAAAGGATATATGAAGAAAGATGTTATCCGCTTTCAAAGAAAGAGCCGATAAATAGGTGCATATATAGAATAATTTTATGTATAGAAGGGCTTTAACTCAGTTTCCTCAATTGTGAAATGAGGTACTAGATAACCCTGAGAGTCCCTTTAATCTCTTCATCTAGGATCGATGACTTTAGAGATTATTTACTCTAGGAGAGTACCTAACCTTGGGTTCATGGACTCCCAAGGGATCTATGGATAGATTTCAGGATGCAAAAAAAATTACATCTTATTTCCTTTAACTTTAACCTTTAACTTTAACCTTTAAAGGTTTAAACATTGACTTTTAATGGTGGTCTGTCCAGAAATGACTGTAATATAAAATTAAAAGGCATGAATAAAATGTCATCCCAGAAAAGTAGGTGTATCCTACTTTGAGAAAATTCTATATATCAAAATAAGAAATTATAAAATGCATAAATTCAAACAAGTTGAATACAGTCTCACTAATTTGGGTCATCTTTAACCATCTTAAATCTTTAACTGAAATTTAGTATTTCCTTCAATTAAGAATACTGACAACAGACATCATTCTTAGAAGGGATTCATAGAACTGGGATCCCATGTTTTTAAATTCTCATTCCAGTACTCTTTTTCACTATACCAGATTTTCCTCTTTTCTTGTGAATAAAGCAGGGAATTTCTTTTTCTTTGAATTTTCATGGTGTTATAAGCAAGAGGAACTTGATATAAAATTACTAGCTTCTTCAAATCAAGGACTCAGTAAATTGATTCCTTCCACATTCATTCCATTTCTCATCTTGGCAATGAATTATTTTAAATTAAAGGCTTAAATTAAAAAAATCATCAGTATATTACACAGTGTAGGTTGCAATAACTGGCAAAAATTGCTAACTCATCTCATTTGCTTATTCTCACTATTTATATTTTAGTCTGATGGCATGTATTTTGCTTGAAAAGAATGTCAAACCCATGACTCAGGGCCAGGTGTATGTCTGTCCATTAAGGGGGGTCTAGCTTTGAGATTATGTGAATGGGATTCAGTTTGGGGGTGGCCTCCTAAAAGAAGGCATTGGTCTTTTTCTCAAACTTTGTTGTTCATCGTACCTACACCCTAAATTTCTAGTGCAAATTACTTAAATAGAACATAAGCATGGCTCATGACTAGGATTCCCCCCAAAGGATTAACTAAGTCTCTTCTGGAAAAATATCTAACATGCAAAGTTAATCAGTTATAGCATAGTAATTTATTTCCTCTATCACAAAAGAAATGCCTAAAATACAAAAAAAACCCAAAAAACCTTACAAACATGTTGGCAAACACTTAAAACATGATATAATACATTGTATTTTATACTCTCCAAAAGAGGTTGATAGTTACAACATGAACCACTTTAAGAAACTACTTGACAGGCATTTCCCTTTGACCTGGCATCTTCAGCGTCCATTTAGCCCAATGAAGGTCCATACCTTTTGGTCAATTGCAAGGTTTATTCTCTTGTTGGTTATCTTCTCCAAAAAGTGCTATACTAGCAGCAAGCACCTCTTGCTGTGTAATCAGCACCTGGACCTAGGCTTTTCTGACCTCTTGAACTTATGAGATTTCCATCAAGGCTAGAAATATCTCTATCAGGAGATGCAACCAGGAACTTTATTCTAAGTCTGGTCTCAGGCTTGTCTAGACCAGATCAGTACCCGTATTCACTATCATGTGTAAGCATTTGTTGCTGCAGGGGTGGGGAAAAGAGAAAAAAATAGCTCTTTTCCCTTTCGCATATCTGAGGAAGAGCTTGAATAGTTCTGACATGCTTGATAGATGAAAAGAGAAAAAGAGAAACAGAGACAGAGACAGGAGAAAGATGGACAAACAGACAGAGAGAGAAAAGAGAAAGATACAGAGACAAAGAGAAAGGGGGCAGAGTCCCTTCTCTCAATGTCTGCTGTTCGTAGTTCTTTCCATTTCAGTGTACATACCTTCCCTACTCTCCATCCCTCCATCTGGGGAACATGGGACTAATAAACCATTGATTGCTGAATAATTTCCAAGTGCCTAGTCATTCAGTGCTGAGAAAGGGGAGTGTCTCACAAGAAATGGCTTGGGGACAGGCTCAGTTCCATGAATGCTTCATGGAATGTCCACGAAGATCCGTCTTCGTACACGTTTTATGTACAATATGCTCCAATGCAACCCCTTGCTACAGTAATAAAATTAATTCCTTTAAAACTTTAGATCAAGTTTTTGATGAATGAGATTGCTCTTTCTCCTTCCCCATTTAAAAAAATTAGTGAAATTTAACTAGATTCATCTTCCAGAAGGATTTATTGCACTATTTCTTTAAATAGTAACTATCCCTAGTGTATTAAAATATTATTTGGTTTATGAAAAATTCCATCTGCACACAAGTTTTCAGCTAACGTGAGTAATATCTTTAATATTAGTGACCAGATGCAGTTCAGCCTATCATTAAGGATGCACAAAGTACAACCAAGAAATATCTTTATAATATGGAGACACTTCTGACTCTTTTCCTAAGGCAAATCCTGTGTCAGCAAGTGCCGTTATGGTGAGAGGATGAATAACCGAGGGTTTGCCTTCAGGGCATTGAAATTTAGAGCTCTGACAGCACTTGTGCTCTTTCTGCGGCATAGAATGGACCGAGGATAGCATCTAATTAGCAAGAATAAGCAGAGTTTACCAGATGTCCCAGTTTTCCCTGGTACCTGCTATCCCTTCCCTACTTTCACCCCCTTCTTGAATGTCTCTCTCTCCCTCTCTCTCTCTCTCTCTCTCTCTCTCTCTCTCTCTCTCTCTCTCTCTC
>JAQQSW010004312.1:0-14468 GCA_028646575.1 Pseudocheirus occidentalis
CCCCCCCCCCCCAGTGCATCCTGCCCTCTCATGCCAGTCATCTTAACAGCAGCAATCTGAGTACTGCACCCTGGCTCCCAAGTCTTCAGTAGCTCCCCTGTGCCTTGGAGGGAACATGAGATCCTCCACAATCTTCCCTTATGGTCTTCTCTTACATTGATTACTCCCCCCAGCTGAGTCCCCTCCTCATTCCTTACCGATTCTGAGATTATTAAGAGAGAAAATGTAGAGACTCAGTTTCAGGTGAAGTGAATGAATGAGTCACAGAATCATAGAAGAGAGGAAAACTGAGGCCCCCAAAGTCAAGGGACTTATCCAGTGTCCATGGTTGATAGGTGGCAGAGCTGGAGATTCAAGTCCACAGCCTCTGGCTTTCCAATCTAATGCTTTCCCCCCTCCCCCCACTATATTTCATAATGCTGCTTATCCTAGGAAAGTCATTTGGCCACTTCTGACCTCTGTTTTCTTCCCTCTAACATGAGATGGTCTGACTAGATGATCTGGAAAGCTTAGGGGAAAGTCTTTCCACTCTGAAGTTAAATTCTGATTCTAAATGTTCATTGGTTGGTGATCGACTTGTAAATTTGTGGTGAATAGTCAAGGGGATAGAAGGAACCACATCACCTCAGGCAGAAAGAGGGAAGACACTTCTGGATTAATCCCAGACCACCCAGTGAAGGAAGATTTCCCTTTATATAAGTATAGTGTCAGGAGTGTACTGAGAGGGGGTATAAGCCTATCAGAAAATAAGGAAGACTGATGAGATTCAGCTACAGGTACTGTGCTTATCTTCGGCTTGAAATATTCTTTTACAGGGGCTGACTTTTAAAAATAATCTCTTCTTTTTTTAGGCACCGAAGCTCCTTGGTCATCTCATCTCCAATCCCTAGATCCAGTGTTTCCCTAACCTCTGGGGAGGGCAGCCCTCTCAACTCCCCCAATAGTCCTTCTCCTACAAGTTCTTCTCCCAGAAGTCCCTCTCCAGCAAGCCCCTCTCCCAGAAGTCCCTCTCCTATCAGCCCCTCTTCCAGAAGTCCTCCTCCTACTGTCTCTTTTCTCTTTTCCTTGAAGAAGGAAAGAGAGTCAGTCTTGAAAGATGAAAATGCTCCAGTTATGGAACCAGCCCAGAAAGAAGACTCCTCTGAATCCCAGGATGGCCCCTTTGAAGAAGAAAAGGGAGGGGACATAGATGACCTCAGTGTTGAAGAAAAGTCTGTGTTACCCTGCAATGGGCCAGCTAGGTCACGACCCTCTTCTGTAGTTCAGGTTGAGCTGCCAGATGAAGGTTCCCCCTCTCACCCAGCTCCAGTGTCCCCTGGCATCTTGGTTCCTCATAAGGGAATTCCATTACCAACTCCAGGGGTCTTCCAACCTGATGAAGTACCAGGCCGAGGAAGGGAGAGAACACCTAGTTTCAAAGCTTTAATTGTCCCCAATAGGCCACCTCCTCCTAAAGCCCTTCCCAGTCCAGGACCCTTGCCTGATCTCAAGCCAGCTGAGAAGACAAGACCACCAACCCCTGAAGTCAGCCATGGGGATGGCAATGCTGGAAGTTCAAGACCACCAACCCCTGAAGTCAGCCACAGGGATGGCAATGCTGGAAGTTCAAGACCACCATCCCCTGAAGTCAGCCATGGGGATGGCAATGCTGGAAGTTCAAGACCACCAACCCCTGAAGTCAGCCACGGGGATGGCAGTGCCAGAAGTTTTGAGGAGTGTGTTTCCCCTGCTTTATCGATCCCACAGGTGAGAGGGCCCCTATAGCTGAACCTTCAGGTCTCTGGGCAGGTGGAAGAATCCTCAGGATGATGATAAGAAGGTGGGAATAAGCATTTGTTTAGTGCCCACAGCGTATCAGGCACTTTACGAATTTAATCTCATTTAATCCTTATAACAACTCTGGGAAGTAGGTGCTATTACTGTCCACATTTGACAGTGAGGAAATGTAGGCCCTTCTGGTTAAGTGACCTGCCCAAGGTCACACAGCTAGTAAGTGTCAGGACTCTGATGGAATTGTTCTGACTCCAGATCTATTTCTCTTCCTACCAGACCATGCTCATAGTCTATTGGAAAGACCTGTCAAGTCCCAGCTCTCCTCCAGCTAGTGGTGCAGCCTTGAGTTGCTGCAACAGTGTGGCCTTCAACTTTACTAATTTGTGAAATGTGGCCTAGACTACATTGGGGCCATCAAAGGGTTTTCAGCAGCAGGCTAGGTGATCAGAAGTCTGTGGGTATTTAGTCCATATTAATTATATGTTTGCATAATTAATTACTTCAGGAGTTATTAACTGATCCAATCTCAACACCCATCAGCAGCTAGTTACTACTAGCCCATCCATGCTAACTAATTAGGTCAAAAATTTTTTCTTAACATTCCCAGACAGGTCACACTCTGGGCTCAGTCTTATTGTATTTGGCATGCAAGCTACATGTTAGACACATAGATCTTTAAATAATGTCTAAAGTCGCTTCCAGTTCTGACATTCTTTGGTACCTGGATGTTTAGCCTGCAGAAGTTATTGGGATGGCTAGGTGGCTCAGTGAGTAGAATACTGGCCCTGAAGTCAGGAGGACCTCAGTTCAAAGCTGGCCTCTGACACTTAACACTAAACTAGCTGTGTGACCTTGGGCAAGTCACTTAACCCTAGTTGTCCTGCCCTCCCCCCTCCAAAAAAGGAAAAAAGGAAGTTATTTTAAGTGAAACATGAAAACATGATTGTTGTCTTAAGATTATTTAAGAAGATTATTTATATAAAAAAGGATTATTCTTTATAGCAGAGCTAGGGCTATGTATGTTACAGCAAAAGTTTGTGGTTAAGTAAAAAGAACTTTCTTTTATTGAATTTGACAATTTCCAAAATTATCCAATTTAACACTTGGAACCCTCCCAGAATAGGAAGTATTCAAGAAGAGAAAGCCATTTGACAGTCAGTTCAATCTGATGTGCCTTTATTAAAGAGCCTTTATTGTATCAGGCACTATTGCTCAGTGCTGGGCTACAAAGACAGAGGTGCAGCAGACTGCCCTCAAAGAGTCACAGTTCTAAAGGGAAGTGACATGTAGGTAGACAGACAGCTGTCAATCAATTCACCTAATTTAAAGATTGGAGGGGATCTCAGTGGCCACACCAGAAATCCACACAATCAATATCTGGTCATCTTGTCTCTGCTTGAAAACTTCTGAGGAGAAAGGGCTCAAGGGAGCCCAACCCATTCATGAACAGTGCTAACTGTAAGGACACCCAGCCCCCATTCACCTTTTTGTAGCCTCCATTCATAGCTCCTGCATCTCCCCTCTGGGGCTAAGGAGAATATGTCTGCTAAATTTTCTGTGTGCCAGCTCTTCAAAGGCTGAAGACTTCAATACTGTCCCCTGTGTCTTCTCTTTTTCAGGCTTAATATCCCTGTTCCTTCAACTAATAGATGAACATGGCCTCAAATTTATCCTGGTTGTTCTTCTGTGAATGTTCTCCAATTTAACAATGTTCATCTTAAGTTGTGATACCCAGGACTGAACTTGTTACTTGAGATGAGGTCTGATGTGTTAGACTCCTTATTCCTGGAAGCAACCACTGATCGTATGAATCGTAGGCTAGGGCTCCCACATCCACTGCTTGCCATCTCCCCAGCTTATACTTGTTAAGTTGATTGTTTTGTTCCCAAACTAATTTCCTCTTCTTAGATTCTACCTGATGCTCTAGGACTCTGCCCAAGATCCTTTGGGATCTCGGTGCTGTCATCTCTATCTCACCTGCAGATCTGATGACCCTTTATCCAAGTCATGGATCAAACTCTTAAATAGTAGAGGACCAAGCACAGATCTCTGGGAGCTTCTCCCCTGAAAACCTCCTGCCAATGGAGTGTCCACAGGAATCTGCCCTTGGCCTTGCATATACAAGCAATATAAAATAATGGGGCTGGAGTTGGAGGAGTGCTGTGGCTAGCACAGTCTGGGCCTAGCTACCAGCTGAGTGAAATAAAGGGACACAGAGAGAGAGAGAGAGCTGAATAAGAAAGAAGGAGAGAGCCGGGGGTGTATTCCATAGTCTGTTTATTGCAGAACTATTTCATACAGAGCCGAAGATACATGGTAGATATAAGGTTTATATACCCCTAGGTCTCCATCTTTCTCTACCCCAGCCCAAAGCCAATCACTCCTTAAACTCTTTATCCTAGGACCATGTCCAGAGGCACAAACAGGGTGTTACAATCAAGACTTGCAAATTAACTCAGTACTTTCTTTAGATATTCATGAAATCAATGAGGGCATCCACTCAACAAGATTATACTCTCCTTGCATATCAGCCTAATGACCTTTGTGGAACTGGGGAGCTAATGTGGCCAAGGCCCCTGAAAGTCTTGGCCTACAACAGAGGAATAACAACTTTGCCCTCCATCTGGATGAAGGGATTCATGCACTGGGTAGATTGGACTCAATTATTGACAACTCTAAGGTTTTATGATATCACCAAGATGTCATGTCCTCAGTAGATGTGAGGACGGTTGGGGTTTAGGGTGGAGTCTTCCTGCACAGTCCACACCGGTTTGTCACTAACTAGCTACCTCAGTCTGCCCCTCAGCTTCTTTCTCTGTAAGTTGAAGGTATTGGGCTGAATGTCCTAGAAAATTCCTTGACACTATAATATTGGGGTTTTTTGCTTTTTGGAGGTAAATTGGGGTTAAGTGACTTGCCCAAGGTCACATAGCTAGTAAGTGTTACATGTCTGAGGCTGCATTTGAACTCAGGTCCTCCTGACTCTAGGGCCGGTACCCTGTTCACTGAGCCACCTCGCCTCCCAACACTATAATATTCTATGATTTCTGTGTTCTTCAGGATTTCTCTGAACTTGGCACAAAAAAGGAGATAGACAGTGAAGAGAACAAGGAGCCAGACCAGAGCAAGAAGCAGGATTCAGACATTTCCCTTCAGGTACTGAAATACAAGCCATCACTCTGGTCATCATCGCTCAGACATTTCCCCTGTGATTTAACCTGAAGAATCATTCGACAGTCAGTCAACATGCATTTATGAAGCATTTGCTGTTTGCCAGACACTGTGCTAAGATCTGGGGGATACAAAGGCAGCTGCATCTTCAAATGGTGCCCCTTTTCCTTACCAAGGCAGTGCCTTCTACGTGTGCCCAGATCTCATTGCCTTCCATCTTCTCTATCATCCAACTCTCTCTAATATTTAATCCCTCCCTATTTCTGGCTCCTTCCTCATAACTTACCAACATTCCCAAGTCTCCCCCATCCTTAAAAAGTCCTTAATGACTAAACCCTCCTCCACTTTTCTGCTCAGTTTTTTGAAAAACAACCTATACTTGTAGAACCACCCCTGCTCCTCCTACTCCACTCACTGTCCCATCCAAACTGCTCTCCCTAAAGTTTCCAGATCCAATGGCATCCTCTCAGTCTTCCTCCTCCCTGACCTCCCTGTAGCCTGGGACGTGGTCCATCAGCCTCTTCTCCTGATGCATGACTGTCATATCAGATAAAGAAGTATCTTGCCTTAGAGTTACCTGGTCAGTAAATATTAGTGCTTCCCTTCCACATTACAACTTTTTTTCATCATAGTCTCAGTATGTCCTGGGCAGCATAAGAAATTAAGTGGGAATTTTGGGGGAATTTTGTGAAGGCCTTCAGGCAACACAGAAAAAGTTTAGAAACTCAGAAATGTATAAAATATATGTATGGTATCATATCATACCAACCCAAATTTTACAATAAGGCACTGTATACACCCCCTGAAAGAAAATGAAAAAATTCAGACATCTTATCTTGTACAAAGGGAGGGCCACAAAATTTTACATGGATTTTCCGGCTCCTGGTGGCACTGTACCCCTCGCCCCTGTGATGCAGAAGGGATAATGGTATGTCCTTTTGACTTCCAAGCCTCTAGTCTACTTGTGGATAACTCTCCTGGTTTTGAGTGAAGTGGACTAACAGAACCTAGGAATCAAGCATCCTGGGTTCTATCCTCTGTCCTCTTTTCATTGTCGGTGTGACTTTGGGTGAGTCACTCCCTAAGCCTCAGTTTCCTCACCTGCAAAATGAAGGGGTACAACTCAGTGATCTACAGGGTGCCTTCCAGCTTGAATGATATGAACGCAGGAGTGCTATGCTTTTAAAACAATTATCCAGTCTACACTAGTAAAAACACAAATATGGGAACAGAAGGCAACTTGGGGATCTCTGGGTCCATTCTGTTTTAGTAGCTAGAGCTCAACATTTACCCCAGAAAAATGATGATTTCCTACCATCTGACAGAGGCAGAAAAGAAAGACCTTATATATAGAAATGTGCTAATTCTAATGAGATTTTAGTGAGGAGAGATGAGTCTGAAAGGGATAACTGGCTAGTTTAGTCTGTATTTATACTTTCACAGACACCTATAGAGGTAAGCATGGAACTAGACAGAGACAAAAACAGAAAGAGAATATGTATTAAGGCCCTAATATGGGCCAGGTACTGAGTCAAGGCAATGTAGCGCCAATGCCATGATAAAGACCGTGACTATAAATATCACATGACATTCAATCACAAAATATACCAAACTCTCCTTGTAGAGAACAGAATTGAAACATTTATTTAGACACCAGAAAACCCAATCCTAAAACCAGTAAGTCGATTCCATTATGGTACCAAAGATATTCAGAAGCCATAACAACACTGAGAGCTGCAGCATCCTTCAGCCTTCCCACAAACCAGTACAAGATCAGTATTTATTCACAAACCTCTCTCCTTGCCTGAGCTCCTCTTTCTCCCACTGTCTGTGTGGCTCTGCATCCCTTCAGCAAACTCTTCCCCCCACAGGCTCCATGTGACTCCATTCAGCCTATCCGGGGCAGAGTTTACTTTTAAAGCAAGGGAGGTCTTCAAACTCCCCCCTAGGTCTGTTAAGGGTCAGGGAAAATCTTCACATTCCCATTCCCATTACAGGCAAGCAAATATGAAAGTCCCTGTCTTCAAAGAGTTTACATTCTAACGGGGAAAGATAAGAAATGAAGGGGATCTGGGGAAGAGGAGACTCAGAACTGTAACAGTATACATATGATGGGGAAAAGATGGAGGCCTGAATCAAACAAGATAAGAAATCAAGCCCAGAGTGGTTCTAGGGGGACAAAGTTCCTTGGCTCAGTGGTCAAGGCTGGGGATTTGAAATACTCCTTGTTCCCTGTTGCCACTTCCAGGTTCTCCCCCTTCCTTCATCACTCAGTACCCTCTTTTCCTTTGAGATTCAAGCTATTCATATCTACCACCCAGTCAAAATCCTGGTAGTCCTTTTCTGTAGAGCCCCCTGGGGCACTCCATTCTTTCCTCAATGAATTTAGTACCTGGTTTGCAATTTTTCTCCTCTCCCCAACTCCTACCGTCATACAGGGGGACTTCAACATACGTGTTGATACTCCGTCAAGCTCTCGGTTTTTCAGCTTACCTCCCATGAGCTGCTCCAACATCATACTTCAGTCACACACCAAGATGTCACCATTGCCCACAAATGTACCATTGCCATGTTCAAGAATTCTGAAATCCCCTTCTTTGACTAGGATGTATTGACTTTTCACCTTCCCTTCTGCCTTCCCTTACAAAACCCTTCTCTTCATCCTAATCATGACCTCTAGTCCCTTGACCCTCAGTTCTCTCCCAGGCCATCTCCTCTGGATGAGACAGTTTCTCCTCTTCTCCCCATCTTGACTCTTTGGTGAACCAATTTAACTCTACTCTGCCCTCCCTCTTTGTTCCTTTTCCCCCTTATCATAACCACAGTTACACCCAGCTAAGCCTCAGCCCTGAATCAGGACACCCCTCTCTCCTGGGAGAGAGGCCACTAAGTCACAGAGAGATTAAGTTACTTTCCCAGGATCATAGAGTCAGTCTCTGTCAGTAGGATTTGAACCCAGGCCTTCCTGCCTAAGAGGCCTGATCTCTACCCCTCCACATATACACATCAGAAAATACAGCAAATATGTAGACAGGTAATACAGCATTCTAAACCATTTGAATGAGCTTTAAAGACTATAAGCCACCTTAATAGCATCTCTGTTCTCCCTGACACTTCTCATTCAGAATTAGGTCAGCAGCATTCTGAGAAACCTCCTAAGACACAGATAAGGGACTGAGGTAGAGGGAGAGAGGGGAAGGGGAGAGAGAATGATAGATGAATGAATGGGTTCTGGGGTCAGATTTGAGCATAACTCAGTCACAGCCTGGAACTTGCTTCAAGGGGATGTAGACACTGAGGCAAGGAGGAGTCGTCCCAAGGAAACAGACCAGCAAGACCATGGAGTATATCACCCAGTATGGACCTCTTCTGTCTCACTGACACCTCCTTCCTCCTCCCTGCACTCACACAGCTCAGGTTTTCCTGGACAGAGCTTAGGATAGGCCAACTGAGGTTCATTTCAACAATAATTCAACATTTATTGAGAGACAAATACAAAAAGGAAAGGGCCTGCCTCAAAGAACTCTCTTCCCACGAAATCTAATAGAATTGCTTTTGTTTTCCAGGTGAAGGAATGTCCAAAGGAAGAAGAAAATTGAACCAGAACTTCCCAACCATGACCCCACACCTTCCCAGCCCAGCTTCCCAAACTGGGGAAGCAGCAGTCATGAGAACAAGAAGCCAAAAGGCTGAGATGGCCACAGTCCAGCAGGTCTCCCTTTCTGGGCAGTGTGAATGCTGGCCTTCAACAACCTAAGGGAGAAGCAGCCTTGGCTGGAAGAACGTTTGACCCAGAGAATATTGAAGTCAAGTTTGGGAATTGTTAGTACAATAAAGGCTGGTTTTCTTTTTCTGTTAAGTGAAGTGGGGCTTCAGGGATTGGAACAAAAGGCACACTCATTGTACAGACTCCTGTACTCACATAGAAACATACACCATGATGGAAACTGAACAATTGTGCATGACTTAAAGAGTCAAGAAGGTCAATTTTCAGAGTGTTAAAGGTAAATAAACTAACTGTGGTTCTGAATATTTTGTGTTCAATTCGACAAACATTTATTAAGCACCTACCATGTGTTAGATCCATGTAAGTTAAGATTTGAGATCTATATCATTAGAAAGAGCATCTACCCTGAGAAGACTCTCTCTCTGTTCCTCCCCCCCCTACCCCCACCCCAAATCATCCACCCAGTTGCATCACTTGAAAAGACAGCTGATCCTTTGGTCCATCCATTCACCTCTGGGCTGGAATCTTCCCCAGTTTCACTAGATAGTTTAATGCTTTGGTTTCTGTTAAAATGCAAATACCCTTGGGTGGGGTCACACTTTTAAGCTGTTATCTGTCATTTACACCTGAGGGCCTCACTTAAGGCTCTGTTTCTGGCTTTCCCTCTTTCCTTGGCCACTGTCCAGAATCTAATAAGATAATGTCTGTGAAAGCTTTTGTTGTGCAAATGAAAAGTGTTATTATTGTGTCCCTGTGGAAGTGGGTTAGAGACTGAATGGTGCTGAATCTCCTCTGTATGTGTGGTGCTGACCACTCTGGGTTTGGGACAGAGTTGAAATCTGTCTAGTTTGGAGGAGTGGAGGATACAGGAGTTAAGTTTTGATTAGGGGAGCAGAGACAGTGAAGTAGGGAGGAAAAGGAGAGCTTTAGGGCTCCACGAACCTGTTTAGGAGGGAAAAGGGTGCCAAATGGAGTCACGTTTATGCAAGCACTTTAAAATCCCAAAGCACTTTCCATTCCTTAGCTCATTTGATTATCACAACCTTGTAAAGTGTTTGATGCATCAAAGTGGTTGTGCTGGGGAAAACTGAGAGCCTTGATCATAAGATGAAGTCAGCTTTTTTTCTGTGAGGCCAAGCCCAGTAGTGGGTCAGTGCAAAAGCTCAGCTGAAGGGGCACCAGCAATGGCTTCCATTTCTAGACTGTGTGGGATCAGAGCTTGGCTTGGCCACTAAGTAGGTATGAATATGACCCTGGGCAGGTCACTGCACACCTTGGTTTCCTCAACTGGAAAATGGAAGTACTTGGACCAGATGGACTCTGCTATTCCTTCCAGCTTGTCATCTATGGGGTTGGTAATGATGGTACTTCCCAAGGTTGTTGTGAGACAACTTAAAGTATTTTGCAAACCTAAAAAGTGTTGTGTGATACTAGCTATTATTACTACTACATGTAATCCTATTTTCACAATCCTATTTTTAAATTTAGAGATAGGTAGTGAAATGCAGAGGCACTGAACCTGGAGTTAAGAAGACCCGAGTTCAAGTGTGACCTCACTTGTTACTTGTGTGACCCTAAACCAGTTACTTAATTCTATTGCCCCAGTTTCTTCATCTGCAATAGGGATAATAACACCTCCTCCCAGGATTGCTAGGATAAAATGAGGTAATGTTCACAAAGTATTTTCCCCAAACCTTAAAAGTTCTATATGAATGGCAGCTGCAGTTATAGTAAATGGAGATGCAGGAAGAAATCTATCAGCAAACTTTTCAAAATTGAAAAGGGAAAAGTCTGATAAAACATGAGTAATTCTCAGCGAATTATGAAAATAGTTATTGAGATAATCCCTCAGTAACATTCCCCCCCCACACACACCCATTATTCTTCCTTTTGCTCATGGTATTTCCATATTATGTATAAGCTACCTGAGGCATAACCATTACTGACTCCCATATAGTCCTTGAGAATTTGTTTGCAAAGTGCTTTACAGACAGAATCAAATTCAATCTTGGCAAAAACTTTGCGAAGTGGGTACTATTATTAACTCCATTTTACAGAAGATGTTTAAAAAAGTTAAGTGACCTGCCCAAGGTCACACAATGAGTAATTATCAGAGGAAGAATTCCATTTTTTAGGTCTTTCTGGCTCCAAGCTCTCCTTCCACTATGATTCACCAACTCAAATCGGACTCAACTTTTAAAATCCAATTCAAACACCATTTTCTTCAAGTTTTCCCTGCTCCCCTTCACACACTTACCCCTCAATTGGAAATGACCTTCTCCTCGGGTTCCTTTTCATATTTCAAGCATCTGTCATACATTATTTTGTGTTGTAGCTATTATTAACTTGTGCCATATTCACCTCTTAGTTCCCCGAGGGCAAGAACCAGTATTTTATTTAAGTTTTACATTTCCCTCATTGCTCAGCAGTGCTCAGCATACATACTGTGTACAGAAGAAGCATCTCAAACACATAATGTTGAATAATTCAATCCCTTTTTCTCATAGAGAGGCAGCAGGAGAAATGGCAAGAGATCTGGTCTTGGAGACAGGAGACCTCGATTCTAGTCTTCTCCATCTTGGACTACTAGGGGGAAAAAAAATCTAAGTAGGGGAGCCTGCTAGGGGAAAAAGTCTAATTCCTCCTCATCTGTGAAACAGGGACAAAAATACTTGCACCATCTACCTCATAACATTATCATGAGGGAAGTGCTCACGCTGAAAATGTGAGTTGTTATAATAGTACTTGTAACAAACCTGAGGGCTCCAGGGACCAGGGCCTGCTCTTTCAGTAAGGGACCCTAGCTCTGGGTTCCAGCGGATTGGGCTCAGCCCTGCAGGTCCCTAGGCACTAGAGAGGAAGAGTCAGGCTTTTTCTTATCATTCTTTAGGCTCCAGCTCCAGGCTCTTCCTCAGGGAAGATCATTTAAGGCATAGACTTGGCTTGTGCATGTATGGGGTTCAGGACTGTGCTGGCAAATGTAGAATAACCAACTCTCTTTTAAAAACCATATACATAAGACCCATTTTTAAGTTCAACCCGCATTATTAAAGTGATACACTTTGAAGTTTAATCTACAATACTAGCATTTTTTCCATCACTTTCTTAAGTCTAGACAATCAACAAAGCAATCAATGTAGCCCTGATTAGTAGCATTTGGATTTCCAAGGCAAATGCTTACACTGAAAATTTACCAAGCTACCTCGGATAGGCACTCTCCCAAAGGGATCAACAGACTCTTTCTAAAAAGGAACTAAAAAGGTACAAAGTGGATATGTATAGAACAGCTATTTACTTCTTTCACTACAAAAGGGAAAAAAAAACCTAACTTATACGTGTGTATTGACAAGTACATAAAAGCATAAGGAGCAAGTTTTAATTCTAATTATAATCTCCCAGGAGGTCAATACTTGAATCAACATGAAACACTTTGTGAAACTGCCCAACAGGCGCATCAGCCTTGTGTCCTGCACTGTCTGAGGAATTCATTCAATGTCCTATATCTTCTGGCAAGTCAGAGCATGGCTTAAGTTTACCCTCCTCTGGGTTGGCATCTTCTCTGAGTATAGTTGAAGCCGTTGACAGTCACTCAGACTTCTCAATGACTTGACACCCCTCCAGTCCATGAGATAGACAACAAGAATAAAAACATCCATCTCAGGGTTGCTGCTCCGTCATCTAAACTAAGGAAAGGAAACACAAAGAGGGAAGACATTCAGGTTCAGTCTCTCCCAAGACCATGTGTGAGCAACTCAAAATGGGTAAATGATCTTTCTTTAGTCAAACAAACATATCATTTATCTAGTTCAGGGGGAAAAGTCAGCACCCTGAACTCCAGAGAATACAAACACAAGTTACAAGCACAAGTTACAAACAGACCAAGAAACAGATGAGCAGATGGGCCATTCCCAAAAAACAAGCCTCTCGCCACGGGCTCCATGTGACCACCAAATCAGGGAACATTCTCAGAACCACTTAAGCAAAGGGGCTAGGGGCAGGAAAGAGCTTCAGATTCCCATTACAGTGGTTCTTACTACGTAGTAATTGATCCTCTATCACAGCCCCCACTCATGCATGGGGTCAAGGGGAAGGAATGAAGCAACGCATGGGAACCAACCAGAAACTTCAAGTTGTAAATGCCTTCTATTAAAAGTTTAAAGCACGTTTCTCACTAAAGGTGGCTAGCTATTTATTTCTGGGTGCAGGCTCTTTCAATACTCCATGGCAAGCATCTCATCCAGAGCTGAGTCACCTGAAGTGACCAAAGGAGAGACCTATCCCTCCACATGTTAGAAGACCAAGGCTGGAAGGGATCTTGTCCAGTAGTTCCCATTTAGTCGTCTACAAACCTCTTGAGGATTTGCAACAAGGTCCAAGGAGTTCTAGCTAAGAAAAAAAAATCTTTAATGATGGCTAAGCAGTAAATAATTTCCCAATTATGCTACAAATACATCTTTTCTCTGTGATGACAAGCATGCTCATGTTTTAAGCATTATAGATTTGTTTCTGCTGCACTTCATTATCATTATAACATTATACATACGGCAATTTTGCTGTTCATGAAGAGAATACATCAAACTCTGACCACTTTTGACTAAGCACATTTTTACAGTTTGTCAAAACTGTCATCAAATTGTTTCCAAATCACTACAAGCTTCCAAACTGATTCCCAAAGGATAGTTAGATACATGTACATACTCTCATTTATATACACTATACCAGAGTACTTTCTTTATTCCCCTCTGGTACCCTTGCAATCCTCCCTCATCAGGTATCATGTTTATAGTCATGTGCTCAGGTTGTTACAAATGTTCATATTCTTGCAATGCAAATGTCAGGCTATTTGAAAACCATGATCACTCAGCATTCACATTTTCCATATTGAAACTGTCATAGACCATAAGAAATTTTATATTGCCTCTCTTTGCAGCATTAAGACCATTTTCCTATTTAAACTCATTCCCCTGCTTATTCTATCAGAAGGACTTTCAAATGAGCTGGTTGGCAACACTGGTTAATTGTTCAGTAGAGTTTGTGGTAGAAGAGAAGAAAGTTTTATCTGAAAAGATTCTTTCCTTACAAAGGTTAGTTTATATATAAACATTATTTAAAATTAAGCAATATGTCATTACATTTTAAGTATTTCTATCATTTAATATAGCACTTGCTATCAATGATAAAAAGTAAATAATTTATATCATAATCAGCTATTCTTTTTTTAAATTAAATTGGTTTATTTACTTTTAGTTTACAACACTGAGTTCCACATTCCCTTGAGTTTCAGATTTTTTCCCCCTCCCTCTCCCCCCTTCCCCCATCATGGTGGCATGCACTCAGATACAAGATCTACAAATATCTTCCCATTAATCATTAGTCAGGTTGTAAAGGATTGTAACTGATGGAATGATCAGGGGGAAAGAGGAAACAAAACAAAACATGAAAAAGAAACAGAGCAAGTAGTTTGTTTCAATCTGCACTCAGATTGCATCTCCTTCTCTGGATGTGGATATCTCTTTCAATCATGAGTCTTTTGGAGTTGTCTTTGTAAAGCCAATCAGCAGTAGATTCCTGAGAGAATGCTACTGTGAACAGCTTTTAAGATGCGGATTACACAGTATTAGTGAACACTCTGTTTATTCCATTACAAAAGCAAGATTCAGTACAATATTCACAGTATCAACAATTCACAATATTACATACAATATCTAGAACAAGGAAAGTCTCAATACTATATCTTATTACAGAAAGGAACAAAGAACAAGAGAAGAATCACCTGGTTTCCCTAAGGGAGAAACCA
>JAQQSW010004313.1:0-14467 GCA_028646575.1 Pseudocheirus occidentalis
CACAGACAAATACTTTCTTTAGCAAATTCTTTCTGATCTTTGTTTTCATGTTTGTGTGTATCTCTTTTTTCCTACTGCTCCCAACTCTTCTCCTTTACTTCTATCCTTTACCATACCATATGCTTACTGAACCTATCCCCTGCCAAAGCTTCCTTCCTTTCCTCCCATTCCCATAAATCTAACCATCCTTTTATATCTTTCTTTGACCTCTTCCCTCACCCTGACCTCTTAGGATCCCTCCCTTATCATAGCAAGTTTCCCTCCCTTTTCCTCCCAATCCCATTAAGCACCATTGTATGCCCCTCTTTAACCTTAACCTCACCTTTTCCTCTAGAGATTCCTTTGTACCCTCTCCCCGACCTTATGCCTGTAGTATTTTATTTCTTTCTGAATTTAGAAGACTTTTATACTCTTCTAGATATATATGTAGTGTTCTCTCTAGAATTCATTCCTGATTTAAGTAGGTTTCCAGAACTAACAGCCCTCCTCACCCATCTATTTCCTCTGCATTGGTTCTTCCATTCATAACTAATTTGTATAAGATAATTTCTCTTTTTAACTGTTAGAAAACAGTTTTACTTTTGAAAGTCATGTCATGTTCTGTTTATCTCAATCTGTCTTAAGAACTATCCAATTACTAATAACAATCTCACACACAGGTTTTATGTTTTGTATACAATAAAAGGTAAACAGTCTGTCCTTTTTTGATGTCTTGTAGTTAGTCTTTGGTATGTACCTTATATTTATTTTGGGTCTTGTACATCAAATCTTCTATTATGTTCAAGTCTTTTTTAAAAAAGTTCTGAAACTCTGGCAGTTCATTAAGTGTTTTTTTTTTCATTCATGATCATGCTAAGCTTTTTGGGGTATGATATTTTCAACTGGAGCACCAGTTCTTTCACTCTTTGATATATAGTTTTCTAAGACCTGTGGTCTTTCAGTGTCACTGTGCTTAGGCCTTGTGTGATTCAAATTGTGGCAGTAAAATATTTCATTTTTTTCTTATTCATCATAATATTTTATCCTTCAGTTGGGGTCATTAAAATTTGGCTATAATATCCTTGCAGGTTTTCCTCAGAGGATCTCTATCAGGTGGTGATGAGTGGACATTTTCTATTTCTACTTTCTCCTCTTATTGTAATGCTTCAGAATATGATTGAGTCAAAATTACTTTTTAATAAAATTAAGAGGTTAAAGAAGAATTTACTGGGAGAAGGAGAAAGGAAGAAATAGAGTAAATTATCTCATATAAAAGAAGCAAGAGAAACACATTACAGTGTAGGGGAAGAGCAGGAAGGTGAAAGGGAATGGAAAAACCTTATTCTCATTGTATTTGACTTAAGGAGGGAATAACAAACACACTCAAATTAGTATCTTACCCTACAGGAAAATAGGGGGGAAGGGGATAATATGTGAGATGATAAAAGGGAGGGCAAATTGGGGGAGAGGGTAGTTAGAAGCAAATGTTTTTGAAAAGGGATAGGGTCGAAGGAGAATACAGAATAAGTGGGGGGAGCAGGATAGCATGGAGGGGAATACAGTTAGTCTTTCACAATATAACTAATATGGAAACGTTTTGGGTAACTACACAGATACAAGCTATATTGAATTGTTTCTCAGAGCGGGCAGGTGAAGAGAAAAGAAGGAGGAAAAATCTAGAACTCAAAGTTTTAAAAATGAATGTTCAAAAAATTGTTTGTTGCTTGGTTTGTTTGTTTTACATGCACCTCACAAATAAGATATGTAGGCACTAGGGTATAGAAATCCATCATGCCCTACTAGAAAGTTAAGGTAGGGGGAAGATATAAGACAGAGCACATTTGGGGAAGACATTCATTAGGCTTGCAATATTAGGGTGGGGGTAGGGGAAAGATGGAGAGAAAAATTTGTAACTCAAAATCTTGTGGAAACCTGTGTTGAAAACTAAAAATAAATAAATAAAATAGTCTCCTTTTTTGGTCACAGCTTTCAGGTAGTACAAATATTCTCTTATAGCTTTGCTGGCTTCCCCTTGGCCAATTCTGATTTTTACAGCATCATTTTCTTCCTCAAGATTCTGGACCTCCTCTTCTAACTGGTTGACTTTCTTCTCATAATCTTCTTATAATTTTGGAGTGTTCTTATTTTTCTTTTTAGTTTTTCCTCCATCTCTCTTCTTGTATTTTTAAAGTCTTTTTAAAGTTCTCCTCTGAATTCTTTTGAGCAGGTGAACATTTGATTTTAGCCTTTGGGTTTCTTTGCTTCATTATCCTCCTCTGAAGATGAATGCCAGTCTTCTCTATTCCCATATTAAGTCCCTTTGGTTGGATTCTTTCTCCTTCACATATGCATTTCCTGAAAATTTGTACTAGCTTAGTTTTTATGACCATTTATAGTCCTGTTGTATGGTGGATGGTGCCTCTGTCCTCAGATCCTCTTTCAGGTCTGCCCTCTTGTTTGGAACTGGAAGCAAGACAAGTCTTCCGTATGTGTCCACAGCAAGCAGCATCCCTGCCCCACTTCCAAACTTTCCAGGAATGTGCTGGTTCCTTCCCAAACCCCAAGCTGCATCTCCACAGCACAACACTGTCTGACTTTGCTTGTCAGCAGAAGTTGCCTCCGTGTTCCTGAGCTGAGATGCCCAAACCCTCACTCTTCAGGAGTTAAAAATTCCTGCATCTAGGGCTGAGGCAGCCTCCAAACCCAGATAACCCCAGAGCTTGCCCTTTGTTTGTTTGTTTTTTTCAATTAGGCATAAGACCTACCCTGGAGGTATTTATTCTCCATAGGGACCAAACCTTTTCCGGGGACTTTTCTTCATATCTTCCCTAATTGTCCCAGAAGGACCTCTCTTTTGCCGTCAATCTAGTTTATTTTTCTGTTCAGTATTCACCCTGAGGCATTATTTAATCTCTTTTCTGTGGGAAAATTATGAGAGCTTGGAATTTTCTTATCTACTCAGCAATCTTCCCAGAATCCTCTAACAGCTGACGTCTTAATTTTTTTTTCGGAGAACTTTGCCACTAACTTGGTTGCTATGTGATAAGTGTTTTGGCCATAGTAATTACTGAAGACTATCTCTTATCCATGCCATAGAAATATTATGATGTGCCCAGATAGAACAGGCACCAATTCAGATTAAATTGCAGAACTTTGGAGTATTAAACTAAGGAGGCAATTAGTGGAGAAAAGCTTGTTTGACTAATGTCATTTTCCCCTCTGATTTAGATATTCATAGTGTTTTGGAAGTGGTTTTGAATGCAAATAATCCAATACGATCATAATGGTACTTTATTTTAAATGATGTCCTAAAATTTGAAATGTTGCTCAGAAAATGTTTTTTTGTGTGTGTTTATATCCTCATTATTAGCAAAGAACTTTAGCACAAACTAGATTCTTAGTAAATATTTGTTGATTAATTGGTTTGTCATCCAGTTATGACATAAAGATCCTTACATTTAACTCTCTGCTTCTTCTTTAAGTCTCTATATTGAATTTTCCTCTTTTCTGAAGACACATTCCACTGAAGAAGTCTAAACCTCAGATGCAAGAAAGAAAGAAAGAAAGAAAGAAAGAAAGAAAGAAAGAAAGAAAGAAAGAAAGAACTAAAGGAGGAAGGGAGGAAGGAAGGAAGAAAGAAAGAAAGAAAGAAAGAAAGAACGAAAGAAAGAAAGAAAGAAAGAAAGAAAGAAAGAAAGAAAGAAAGAAAGAAATAATTGATTCACTTTAAATTGTTTCAGAACCTTCAAAATGGTGCCTCTAAGTTTGCCTTATACATTAGCATAGTGAGACTGTCTTGGGACTAACTACTGTAACTGTAATATTTTTGCATATCATAGACATTCGTGTACATAAACACAAACAAACACACAGTCATTGGAGTATAAAAAAACACATTGTGAAGATGCTTACCTAATTTTAAAAACGTCTTGTGTTACTGCTAAATGGTTATTATATGAATGATTTACAGACACCTTTTGCACGTAAATGTGTTTTCCCATCTTCTTTTCCAAGCCAGCAATAAAGTCTGAAACATTTCATGAGAACTTTGGGAAATTTTTTATAACATATTCTGATATTTATGATAGTATACTTTTGTATGTCTTATGAGAGAAAGGAAAAATTTCTTAATCTCTGTAAATTGTTACCTGGGATATTAATATGAAAATGTACTTCTGTATAACCATCTCTCTCACTGATAATTCTACAACACTTTGATTTGTATTGATATGAAAACCAAATATAAACAAGAAAATTGAGGAAACTTTAATTGTAAAGAAAGAAAAAGATCTGTCTGCCAGACTTTTCAGGAGTCATCTCACATATTCAAGTTAATTAATGTTTTCAGTGATCATGCTACCTAGACAAAAGGGCAAATAAACAAACATAGAGCTAATATGGGTAAAACCTTATGAGAAGATTCATTTTGAATTACATTGCTACCACTGATTTCCAGTAAAATGTGCATTTGTATTTTTATTTGAAAATATTTGAAATAAAAGAATTGTAAAATATATATTTTCAAGAAAAGAAATGTATTAAATTATATCAAACATTTAGAGAACAATGATTTCAAATACTGTATAGATTATTTGGGAAAATTGGTGAAGAAAGATTCCTGCCAAATTCTCTTTATAATGCAAATATGGCACTGATACACAACCCAGGAAGAGTCAAAATAGAGAAAGAAAATTATAGACCAATTTCCCTAATGAATATAGATGGAATTATTTTAAATAAAATATAAGAAAGTATATGACAACAACTAATCACAACGATAATATTATTAAATGAGGTAGGATTTATGCCAGGAAAGTAGAAGTGTTTCAATATTAGGAAAAGTATCAGCATAAATGATCATATCGACAACAAAACTAACATAAAACGTAAATCAATAGATGAAGAAAAAGGTTTTTAAAAAATGCAACACTCATTCCTATTAAAACACTAGAGATCCTAGGAATAAATGGAACCTTCCTTAAAATGATGAGTAGCATCTATCTAAAATCATCAGCCAGCATTATATGTAATTGCAATTAGCTAGATGCATTCCCAACAAGAGGGGGGGGGGGAAACAAGGATGTCCGTTATCATCCCAATTATTCAGTTTTTTACTAGTAATCTTAGTTTTAGCATTAACAGAAGAAAAAAGGAATTGATGTAATTAGAACAGGTAAAGAAGAAATTAAGTTATCACTCTTTGCAGATAATATGATGATATACTTAGAGAAGCAAAGAGAATCAAGTAAAAAATGACTTGGATTATTAAACACCTTTAGAAAAGCTGCAGGATATAAACCCACACAAATCATTAGCATTTCTATATATTACTAACAAAGTCCAAAAGCAAGAGATAGAATGATAAATCCCATGTAAAGTTACTATAGACATTATAAAATAATTGGGACTCCACCTGCAAAAGAAAAACCAAGAACCATATGAATACAATTATGAAACACTTTTCATAAAAATAAAGTCATATCTAAATAACTAGAAAAACATCAGTTGGCCATAAGTAGTCTGACCTTATATAATAAAAATGACAATTCTATCTAAATCAGTTTTCTTATTCTGTGAAATACTAATCAAACTACCAAAATTATTTTATGAAGCTTGAAAAAATACTATCAAAATTCATTTGGAAGTACAAAATGTGCAGAATATCAAGGGAATTAATGAAAAGAAATACTAGGGAAGGTGATCTAACTATACAAGATCTTAAATTGTATTATAAAGCAGGAAATATCAATACTACTCAGTACTTGCTAAAAAAAATACAGGGGTAGAGTACTGAACATGGTTGGGGACACGTGACACAATAGTCAAGGGTAATAGTGATCTTCTCTTTGATAAACCCAAGGACCCAAGCTTATGTGTTAAGAATTCACTGTTTGACAAAAATGATGGGAAAAGTGGAAAATGGTATGGCAGAAACTGGGCATAGACCAATGTCTGATACCATATAACAAAATGAAGGCCAAATGCCTTTATTATATACATATATACGTATATATATATATATATATATATACACACACACACACACACACATATACATATATATACATATATACATGTATATATGTATATATACATATACATACACACATACATATATACACATACATACACAATATATACACATACATATAAATACATACATATATATAAATATATGCATATATGTATATGTGCATATATGTATATATAAAAGCCATAAACAAATTCTGAGAGTAAGGAATAGTCAGTATGACAGATTTATAGAAAAAGAAGGAATTTATGAGCAAACTAGAGAAAGAGAACATTACAAAAATGGACAATAATGATTGCATTAAATTGAAAAGTTGTTATACCAAAAAAGACAATGCAACCAAGATTAGGAGGTAGTCAAAAAAATGGGAAAAAATTTTTAGAAACAGTGTCTCTGATGATGACCTCTTTTCTAAAATATAGAGAGAACTAAGTGAAATTTATAATACAGGACATTCTTCAATTGATAAATGGTCAAAGAATATGAACAGGTGGTTTTCAGAGGCAGAAATTAAACCTATCTATAGTAATATGAAAAAATGTTGTGAATCAGAGTTGATTGGAGAAATTCAATTCAAAACAACTCTGAGGTACCATATCACACCTGTCAAATTGGCTAATATGACAAAACAGGAAAATGATAAATGTTGGAGGAAATGTGGGGACTTTGGAATTCTAATGCAATATCAGTGTAGTTTGAGCTGATCCAACCATTCTGGGGAACAATCTGGAATTATGCCCAAAAGGCTATTAAAATATGCATACCCTATGACCCTCTTCTCTATGTGTATCATAAAGAGATCATAAAAATGGTAAAAGGACCTACATGTACAAAAAAATATTTAGAAGAGCTCCTTTTGTGGTGGCCAAGAATTGTAAATTGAGGGGAAGCCAATCAATTGGGGAATGACTGATCAAGTTGTGATATATGAATGCAATGCAATGCTATTATGCTATAAGAAATGATGAATGGGTGAACTTCAGAAAAACCTCAAAAGACTCATATGTACTGATGCTGAGTAAAGTGAACAGAAACAGGAGAATATTGTACACAGTTACAGTCACAATATTCAGTGACTAATTCTGATAGTCAGCTCTTCTCAGCAATACAAGGATCTAAAACAATTCCAAAGGACTTCTGATAGAAAATACCACCCACACCCAGAGAAAAGCTGTGGAATCTGAATACAGAGCGAAGCTATCTTTTTGTTTTGTTTTGTTTCTCATCATTTCTTCCATTCATCATACTTCTTCTGTGGAATATCACTAATGTGAAAAGAGGAATGTTTAATAGGAATATATAGAGAGAGAGCCTATATCAGATTGCTTGATGTCTTAGAAAGTAGGAGGGGAGGGAGGGGAAGAAAATTTAAAACTTACAGAAGTGAATGTTAAAAAGTACAATTAAATAAATTTACTCAATTTTTAACAGTTTAAGTAAGAATAAAGGGGAGTTTTCTGTTCTAGAATTTCATTCCTAAGTGGGAATGTATGAGCAATATTTTTTATTTCACTTCTCATGTGTCATCTACATCATTGTTAATGTTGGTATGGCTCCAAACCACACAGAAAAAAGGATAGGGAGACAAAACAAGGGGGAAAATAAAAGCTTACAGCTTTGGAGAATTACTAATGTGAACAGTGCTCTTAAAATTCTATCAGTGTGACCCATTATTAGGAATATGTAATCTGATTTGTTTAATGTTTCATAAACATGCTATTGCTTCTTATAATGCAAAATTTGCAACTTTTTGCATGATCATAATAAAAAGTTTGCTTTAGAAATCTTAAAAAAGAATAGAATGATATTTATGCTAAGTATATCTGTTTACACATCATAAAATGTCAAAAATAAGAAATCCTGTTTGCATTGGCATTCAGATTTTAGGTGTCCCCCTCATTTGGATTCTTCATGTCACTACGTATTTGAACATAATGTTCCATCATTATAATCTACATTAAGCTCTGCTGGTTTCTTTTTTAATCATAATTTGAATAGGCTGTTTTTAAAAATCTCTTCCAATTAACCTTATATCATGAGATCTGGTCACAAGCTTCCATACCTAAATGAGGGCTGTGATTATAATTGGATGAAATAAGATTACAGTAGCAGATAAACATATCTGATATTGTAAGAAATCAGTTGCAATGGTTTCTATTTCAAATCAGCTGGGTGAAGCATTCTAATGTTACCAGTACTAATGTGGTGGTAGATATGGCAATCATATTTGGTGTTCTTTTGTACAATGACTTGTTCCACATTGAATCTTTGCATGCAATCTGAAGGATGCTGACATGATCAATAATTAGTTCCAGAAAAAAAATTCAAAGATTCAATGTGAATAACATTATTCTATTTTTCTAAAAAGCCTTTTCCAGCATCAAGTAATATGGCTACAGAGAGGGATTCCAGCTGAGCTATGGCATAAAAAAGATTACAAGGGTTCAGTAGACCAGCAGGGAGCACAAAAAGCACATACCCTTTTCTTGCCACCAGCTTGATTAAAGTCAGTCATGTAAGGAAAAATTAAGATAACCATATTAACAACATCTTGGCAATAACTCTCTAAGATGCTTCTTTCTTTTCCCCAAAACAATTAAAATGTATACTACATGTTTTTAAAGAACCTTTTTTTCTTAAAATTTTCAATGACTTGAAAAACCCTTCTCTTAATTGACTGTAAAATCATAATTAATCATGTAAAATAAAAGCTTATCCTCTCCACCTCTGGCTGTGAATACGTTCTTTGTTCTTTCAGCCCCACTTACATTTTATTACACATATCAACTAAGATTATATAAAATCCATAGTTATTTTGGTTTACATAGTTAAGAACCTGACTAAAAATCTAATTTCATATTCTATTAAGCTAGAATATCCATTATTTTTTCTCCCTTCCTTCACTACTTTTATTACCAATTTTCACTGTTTCTTTCTGTGATAATTTATTTTTTAATTTATTTTTATTTTTGTTCTTTTTTGGAGGGGGAAAGGTCAGGCAATTGGGGTTAAGTGACTTGCCCAAAGTCACATGTCTGGTTTTTGTGTTAAGTATCTGAGGATGGATTTGAACTCAGATCTGCCTGACTCCAGGGCCAGGGCTCTATTCACTGCCCCACCTAGAGTTCCACTTGATAATTTATTTAAAACAGCCATTATAGAAGTACATTTTACTTTTCCAGTTTACTTCTTAAGTGAATATTTAATTAATTAGTAGGTATATTGCTACTTTACCTGTTACAATCAAGGAGATTGAAAAAGGCTCCACCAAGGCATTGTATTACATACCTAAAGATTTTAGAAGTCACTATAATTCTTATATTCCCATTTATAAAGCTTTGTTTTTTTATCCTGATGAAGATCCTACCATAGAGGTTCAGCCAAAACCTCAAACAAATGATGAGCCACACAGTACAAAATAACAGGGAAATTGAATTCTAATACTGAACCTAATTATATTTCACTACAAAAAAATTTATGGGAACACATAGTAGCAATAAACATACTGTATATTTCATTTCCATACAGCTTTTCTATTATTTGAGATTGACTAATTTTTCTCACAAGTTTCTCAGATAAACTGGCATTTTATTTAGTAGGTAATGTAGCTGGGAAACAAAATGAATTGATAAGACTGGACTCTAAAGAAGAAAAATGACTTGACCTAAGTATTCATAAATTAATATATATGGTACAAGTGTATATGGGATTATGATCTTTATTTGGCCTACGTATCCCATGTTTGTGTTTATACACATGCACATAACTATAATAAAGCAAGACTAAAATATATCCTAAAATTAATAAACTATCCAAATAATCATCCCCATCTTCTAATATTTAGCTCTTTGACCTATATCTAGAAATTGATCCTCTGAAGTAAATATGGTTCCTATATCAAACCTCTGGCGAAAAGAAGGTTGTTAAAAAAAAACTTAGATTGTTGAGGATGAGAATTCTTCATCAAATCTGAAACTTGGAATAATTTCAAATACCATGAATTTTATTAGGAGTTAGGGCCAGCACTCCTCAAATTAGAGATTCACTGTTGAATTCTAGAAATTAGAGGAAGACTAGGGTGAGTAGAATAGTTGTTTATTGGTAGGTATTGAAAGGCCCCTTCAGTGTGCTTTACACTAAGAATATGAAGATATATCACTCAACAATCCAGACTTCAGTCACTTTTTGAATGAATAACAAATATAGTAAAATCAGTAAGTTTAAAACATACCCCGCAGTCTGTTACATGTTTTCCCATTTTGTTCCCATTTTTCCCACCATAGCATGAGAAAATACATAAAATTAAAAAAAATCTAGTGATGATGCAAACCTCAGATTGTAAAAGTACTTTCGTTGGTACTGGATTAAAGACATGCCAGGAACATATTCGTCTTGTGATGGGGAGAAACATATTCACAACATTTCCTATAACTTTGAAGTTAACATGTTCCATCTCCATAGAAGGAAGTGATGAAAAATGTTGGGTAAGATAGAGATGAGACCAAAGGGGTGTTGGAGCCAGGATGAGAGAAAAATGGCAGAGAATTACCTGAGTTCCCCCAAACTAATATACAAACAACTTTAAAACATGCCTCAAAACAAAGTTTTGAGTGGCAGAGAACACAAAGGGATATGATAAATCAATTTACAGCCTAAGATGACTTTGAAGGCTAGCAGGAAAAGACTGTTGCACCAAGGTGTGAGTGGAGCAGAGTCCACCACAGGCTTTTCCAGTACTGGCAAAGGAACCCAGAAGCATAGGAACCCAGAGCAGGCTTTGGAGGTGACTGAATCCATGGCTAAAGTGGCTGTTTCTGGAATGCTTACTCTGAAGATGAAAAGGAAGTTTGACAAATGATCAGAGGGAAATTAGATGGGTAACATGGCAGGCCCTAGGTACAAGAATCTTTTGCTGCATTATCCATACTCACATCTGTGTTGCAGTCCTGAATGGCAGCACCATGGTGAAGATGAGCACTAGTATACAAGAGCTTGTGACTACAAGGTAGCAGGGACACTGTTCATAGTTCCATGGTATAAAAGAGTGCTTCTGTTCATTTACATTTCAGACAACAGGCAAGGAGAGTGGTAAACATACCTTTTCTTAGATGATACCGTCTTGGAAGAACTGCCAGCATAAAGAACCCAAGAATTCTGAAAATAGCTTCAAAAATATTGAAACTTGAGAGAGTTCCCCATAAACCTCAGGAATACAGTCCAACATTAATATAAAGCTAGATATATCAAGAAATAAACTGGAAAAATGAGTGAACAACAAAAAATGATCCTGGACAAAGAAATGTAATATGGTGGTAATAAGAAAGGTAATAAAGGTAATATGACAAGAACAAAAGTACTGCATCCAAAATCTCAAAGAAGAATGTGAATTTCAGTTTCATGAAAAAAGAATACCAGGAAGAGCTCCAAAAGGATTTTAAAACTCATAGAAGAAGAGGGAAATAAATGGAAGTGAGGTGAAGAAAAATCAGAGAAATGAGTTAACAGACTGAAAAATGAGGGACAAAAAATACTTAAGAAAATAACACTCTTAAATAGTACTGAAGAAATCTTAAAAGAGGTACAAAAAATAAATTAGGAAATACTGCCTTGAAAAGTAGAAATGGCCATATGAAAAAGAAGTCCAAAAGCTCTTTGAATAAAATAATTCCAGGAGCCAGGAAGGTAAAGTAAAAGCAGGAAGATGGTGTGGGATCCTCTTCCAATCACTTCCAATACCTGTAAAAGTGACGCTAAAATTTTTAGAGCTATAAAACCCACAAAGTGATAGAGAGAAACAAATATCCCACTGAAGGCAGCCTGACAGGCCAACAGGAAGGGTCTATCTCACCAAGCTGGGAGCCACGCAAAATCCCAAGCTGAATGGTTCCAGTGCCAGGGCACCCCAAACCAACCTGTGCAGGCTTAAGGAGAGTGAATTACCAGCAGCTGTGGCAGTTTCCAGACTTCTCAACCCATAAACACCATAGATAAAGTAAAAGGTCAGTGGGGAACTCTGTTGGAACTGGGGTGAAGGAAGAGGGTGGTCTGGACTGTGGCACCAGAGTTAGAGGTGTTGAACTCACAGCTGTAGCTGCTGTCAAGTGGCTACCTCAGTAGCTCCTGGCCTACAAATAGTAGGGGGAGCAAGCAACCATTCAGAGTGCAATCATTCTTTAACCTACTTAGATCTGGATCATGGTTTTGGGTGGTGGTCCAGGAGTTCATGGCCAGTGAGCCAGAGCTTGTGGGGGCTATGGAGAGGGCACCCTCCTAATACCTCTGGCAGCTGCAAATACCCTGTGATTTGTGGTAAAGCTCTCTCTATTCTGTAAGAAGAGCACTATAATGACAAAGGTCTCAAAAGTCAAGTAATTTTTGAAAAGCAAGATGAGCAATCAGAGTAAGTGATATCAGACCATAGAATCCTTTAATGGGGGACAAAAAGGATTAAAGAATGGAATGGGAGGAAGATAACAAAATCAAAACTCCTACAACAAAAACTTTCAAGAAAAATATGAACTGGTTACAGACCATGGAGGAGTTCAAGAAGTATTTTGAAAATCAAGAAAGAGAAGTGGAGGAAAAATTGGGAAGAGAAATTAAAATGTGCTAGCCAAGTTCAGGAGCTCATGAATTTGGAGCTCATATGAGAAATAAGAATAATAAATAAGAAATTTCAAGGAGAAAATACTTCAAGCAGTTAGGAAGAAATAATTTGAGTATCATGGGAAGACATTCAGGATAACACTATGATTTAGCAACTTCTACATTATGGCATCAAAGGGCTTGGAATATGATATTCTTGAGGTCAAAGGAGCTAGGATTAAAATTAAGCATCACCTACCCAGTAAAAATGAGTTAAATGCTTCAGGGGAAAATATGGCCACTCGAAGAAATAGAATATTTTCAAGTATTCTTTTTTTAAATAATTTTTTCTATTTGTTTTCTTGTTTACATCATTCATTTTCATGAGATTTTTGAACTACAAATATTTTCCCCCTCTTTCCCCGGCAGTAACCCTAAAACAGCAATCCCACTGTAAATCCCTTCCGCTGATCTGCACTGTGACTTTCTGGTAGGGCAGGGAGGGTCCTCTACCCCAGTCCCTTTATATCTTAATCCCTCATTGCAGGTATTGCAGAACTTTAAATTCTAGATTCTTTTGATTCCTCCATTGTCAACCAACCCCACTGTAAGGACAAGCAATTCAATACAGGCCGTGGATGTGTGATTATACAAGATATCTTCATCATGGACATATTGTGACAGTGATCATATATCCCTCCTTCCTATCCCTCCCCCCTTGTTCTGTTCTCTACCCTGTCCGTGTCCCTTTACTGAAGTGTGGACTTCCAGCATCCCTCCCCCAGACCATGCCCTCCCCTCTGTCAGCCCCCCTCTCATCCCATACTCTCCTATGTGGCATGATGATCAGTTTAGTGTTTATGCCATTTCTTCCCTAAGCCTAATTCAATGAGAGTAATTGTAAGTAAAGTTGTAACAGTTAACCCTTGGCTCTTCTATATGGGATAGTTAACCCCATTTTGCCTCTCTCTATCTACTGTCATTCTAGTCCTCTCCCACATCAGAATTTCACCTTTTAAACTATCATCCCTTTGTATTAAATTCATCATATACCCTCTATATACACATATACACATATGCTCAGATATGTATTCATATGCATATATAGCCTCCTATACTCCTATATAGACATATGTGTAAGGATATACACACACACATATGTACATACATATAAACATTTGTATTCCTTTCACCTATCCTCATACTAAGAAAAGTTTAATAAGTTACTATTATCGTTTTTCCATATTGGCATGTAAATAATTCAAATTTGACAAGTTCCTTATGATGTCTTTCCCATGTTTACATTCTCATGCTTCTTGTGTTTGATTTTCGAATTTTATGTTCAGTTCTGGTTTTTTCAGCAAGAATGCTTGAAAGTCCCCCCTCTCATTGAATGACCATATTTTCCACTGGAATAATATTCTCAGTTTTGCTGGATAGTTGATTCTTGATTTTAATCCCAGCTCCCTTAATATTCAAAATATTATATTCCAGGCCCTTAGATCCCTCCATATAGAAGCTGCAAGATCCTGGGTTATCCTGATAGTGCTTCTGCAGTATTCAAATGGTTTTCTCTTGGCAACCTGTAATATTTTCTCCTTTAACTGGGTATTCTGGAACCTAGCAATAACATTTCTAGGAGTTTTCTTTTGGGGATCCTTTTGAAGAGGTGATTGGTGAATTCTTTCAAGTTCTATTTTGTCCTCTGATTCTAAAACATCAGGGCAGTTTTCTTTGAGGATTTCTTGAAGGATGCTTTCCAAGTTCTTTTTATGGTCATAGGTTTCAGGTAGACCAATAATTTTCAAATTGTCTCTCCTGGATCTATTTTCCAGGTCAGTGTGGATCTATTTTCCAGGTCAGTGATTTTTT
>JAQQSW010004314.1:0-14467 GCA_028646575.1 Pseudocheirus occidentalis
CCTCTATAAACCCATATATACACATGCTCAGATATGTATTCATATGCATATATAGCCTCCTATATAGACATATGTGTGAGTATACATATATATCCATTTGTATTCCCTTCACCTATCCTCATACTAAGAAAAGTTTCATAAGTTACTATTATCATTTTTCCATATTGGCCTGTAAATAATTCAAATTTGATAAGTTCCTTATGACTTCTTTCCCATGTTTACCTTTTCATGCTTCTTGTGTTTGATTGTCAAATTTTCTGTTCAGTTCTGTTTTTTTTCAGCAAGAATGCTTGAAAGTCTTCCACCTCATTGAATGACCCAACTATGCCTTTTTATAAATTTATTTATTTTTTAGTTTTCACATTCATTTCCACAAGATTTTGAGTTACAAATTTTCTCCCTGTCTCTCCCCTACCCTCACCCCAAGATAGCAAGCATACTGAATACCCCTTCCCCCAATCTGTTCTCTTTTATGTCCTCCTTCATCCCCCCCTTACTTGTAGGGCAAGTTGGATTCCTATACTTCATTGCCTGTATAGCTTCCAACCATGTTTTTAAAAATCTGGACCTCTGATTTCCTCAGTATAGGAAGTTTCCATTGATGAAACTCCCTCTACCAGTGCCTTCTCTGCAACATATACTCTTATAGTGTTACTTAGAGTACTGAGAAGTTAAGTGAGTTTTCCAGGGTCACACAGTCAGAATGTGGTATAGGCAGGATTTGAACCTAGGTCTTTCTGATTTCTAGGCTAACATACTTCTCAGAATTCAAAGATCAGGAACATTAGTGTATTCTTTTTTATCTGTCCTCTGGTTATTGCAGTTTGGTTTTAAACAAAAGAAAAATCATTAATGATCAATTATTTTTCTTTGTGACCCCATTTGGAGTTTTTCTTTGACAAAGATACTGGACTGGTTTCCCTTTTCCTTCTCCACCTCATTTTACAGATGAGGAAACTGAGGCAAACGGGGTTAAGCAACTTGCCCGGGGGCATATAGCTTGGATGGTTTGGATTAAAAACTGTCATTTATAGCTGTGATATTAAGAGCTATTGAAATGGGGGAAAAATTACATAGTATGATGGAAAGGGCACTGACCTGACTGTGGGTACCAGGTCTTCCATTCACTAACTGTGTGGTAATGGGCAAATCACAATCTTTCTGACTTAATTTTTTCATCGGATAAATGGGGATATTACTATCTGTTTTGCAAGTCATGATGAAAATCTAATGAGGTAGTGTTTGCGAAAACACATTATAAATTGCAAAGTCTTTATAAATGTGGATATTATTATAAGCAACCAAGCAACAATAAAAAATATTGTATCAATTAGAGTAGCCCTCTGGCAGAATTTTGAAGTATGAAGAATCATGGTGATTTTTTGCCCCTCAATAGACTCAACAATCTTTTGAAGCCTTGAACTTTCTCTTCCCTCTTCTAAAGACTCTTTGTATTCCTGGATTGATTGAAGCTCTCACTGTGAGCCCATGTCCATGCTTTATACCTTACCACTCCTCCCTCTATCTTTTACAAAGCGCCAGTCTTTTGTCCATTTCTTTAGAAGTGGACTCTGCTACACATCAGCATTTAGTTGATAAGAGAGGAGTCCTATATAATGTGCTAGCTAACTAATATGGATGATTCCTGCCAAGTAACATAATGCTTTAGCCCAGTTCAGATACATCCCTCTTAAGAAGGTCATTAAAGACAGATTAATGGAGGGCATCAAGGTGGCACAGGAGATAGACCCCTGGGCTTAGAATTAGGAAGACATCTTCATGAGTTTACATTTTGCCTCAAATACTTACTGGTTAGGTGACTCTGGACAAGCCACTTAACCCTGTTTGCTTGTTTCCTCATCTGTAAAATGAGGTAGAGAAGGAAATGGCACAAACCACTCCAGTGTCTTTGCCAAGAAAACCTCAAATAGGGTCACAAAAAGTTGGACGTGACTGAAATTACTGAACAAAAAATTAAGGCTTACAAACTGGTTTAAACATACTATCTCATTTGATCTTCCCAGTTACTAATTTTATTCCCCTTTTATAGACAAGAAAATTGAGTAGAATGTAAGCTTCTTGAGGGCAAGAACTGTTGCCGTTTATGTATTTGTATTCCCTACTCCTCGTAGGGTTCCTGACACAGAATAGGCAATTAATTGGAGTGGATTCAGTTAAATGATGGGCACCATATTACAAAAGAACTATTGCTCAGAAAAAATATAAAGTATGTCATCAGAGAGATGTGGGACTGGGAGGAGGATGGGCACTCATGTAGTAGACAGCAAGGGATAAATGATGGACACCACAGGGCTGAGTTTGGTATCAGAACACCTGGCACAGCTATTTACTACTGGGAGACCTTGGGCCAATCACCTAAACTATCTAAATCTTAGTTTCTTCATTTGAAAAACGAACGATTGAATCAATATTATGATGCTCTTACTGATCCTTCCAACTCCTTGTGCTCTATCTTTCAAAATTCTTTGTATTTATTTTGCATATATTTTGTATATAATTATCTATGTATATGTTCTCTCTCAATTGAATATAAACTCCTTCATAGGAGAGACTATTTTTGTCTAATACCAAGCCTGGCATGTACTCGACACTTAATAAATGCTTGTTTTTGAGTGATTGACCTATGTGCCATTTGTGTCCATGTGGGGATGTTAAGAAAGCTAGAGGAAGACTCCCCACATACTGGGTAAATCCCCGACATTCCCTAAGTGGACATGAACAAGAGTTGCATGGTCTGAGATGACATGAAAAGTTTGCCACCTGCACACTTGGAGAGACTGGCCACATCAAGGCTATTATTACAAATTCACAGAAATATCCAAGTAGATGGTGCTGTAGCATAGCAATGGGAGAATTAACAACAGCATCTGAACCAACTTCTCTTCTGACCCTTCTCATTATACAGTCTCAATGCTCACTCTTCAAAAATACACATTTTATTTAATCTAGCCAGTGGCAGGTTCTTTGTTGTTTTTACCACTCGTGTATATATCCCTGTACCTTAGGAATCCCTGAAATGAAACTGCTTAATGGAATTTCCTTTAGATACTTTGAAGACATGATGGATTATAAAGTCATGTGAACTTTAATTTGTGAGACTTTTTAGGGCAGGATTTCCAAAACTCACAGTTAAATATAGGGGAAAGAGAGTCAATGTGGTGTTCATCTAATTTGTATGAAATAAATGTTTCTTCTGGATTCTTCTGCAGCATAATAGAAAATTGAGATGATTTATAGAGCAGGCAGCAGGGAAGGCAGAATAGGACAGAAGATTATTTAAGAGGTGGAACAGTGATTCCAAGGAAAGCAAGTTATATTGCCAATAAATGAAAAAAAATGCTGTTTGCCCAAAGCAAGGACTCTGAAAAGCATTAACAATATCCATTCCATCCTGTTGCATGGTCATGTCTTTCTCATGTTCTTTGTGACCTATTTCTCTCTGTACCTGCACAATGAAAATTTTGAGCTCTGGCAACGTTCTGCTCTTGTACTCATCCTATTAAAAACCCTGAAATAAATTATAATGATTTGCTCCTATAAAACTTCACAAAGCAAGTACCTTAACATGCATTATTTCAAGATTGTGGGAGGCAGCATGGTAGAGAAGAACAAATCCTGTGTCAGAAGACCTGTGTCAAAGCCCAGCTTTGCCATGCCCTTGTTAGTATGACTTTGGGTAAAGTCATTTAACTACTCTGAGTAGCTCAGTGGCACAGTAGATAGGGAGCTGGACCTGGACCTGGAGCAAGGAAGATCTGAGTTCAAATCTGGACTCAGATACTTAGCTGAGTGACCTTGGGCAAGTTACTTAACCTATTTACCTTCATTTCCTCTGTAAAATAGGGTAGTTATGAGGACCAAATGGGATAATGTTTATAAAGTGTTTAGCACAGTGTCTGACATCTAAGTGCTATATAAATGTTAGCTGTAAATGCTATTAGATATTATTAAGTCTTTCTGTATCATGAGGGCAATGAACTTGATGTACTTTGAGATGCTTTTCTTTTTTTTTTACCTTTTTTTTACCTTTTACCAAGGTCACATGGACTAGTTTTTTTGTGTTAAGTGACTGAGACTGGATTTGAACTCAAATCCTCTTGACTCCAGGGCCAGTGCTCTATTCACTGTGCCACCTAGCCACCCCTTTTAAGATGCTTTTCGCCTTTAACTCTATGATTCCATGATGTAACCACGTCTCCCATGTTTTTACACTGTCCCACACAGCCTAACAGAGATAATGATGGTTTCCATAAACCCTATAGCAAAGATTTGTTCTAGTTCTGGTTCGCTGCCTCTTTTTAACAGAGATTCCCTAAGGAGAGAATACCAGCAACAGGAAAACTGTCAGGAAGAATCAATGCAGAGTTTTAAATAAAGAATGTGTCAAATACAGAAAAGCACATTTTATAGCATTATAATTTGTAGTTTCAAAATACTTAATTGAAACTTAAGAAGCCCTTTCTTCTTCCTCCCACTCTGCCAATTCCTACCCCTCCCAATAAACACAGAATGGTTCTCATTCTTCAAATAAAGAAATTGGAAGTCAAAGGGAACTGGACAGTGCAGTGGTGGTAGGTCAGTAGCTGAGCCAGGACAAGAGCTGGAGTTTTGGGCTTACATGCTCTGCTGTGCTAGGTCACTGGGCCTTCCTCATCATTTAACTACTGAAGCAGGAGATTCAGATGGGGCCTGTTTTGTATTCCTTACTCTCATGGCTGCCAGGCTGAACTCTGCACTGCATATATATTTTTAAAGGCCGGGGGCTCAATCAGGGTTCCCCAGATGTGAGATGTCTAGGAAAGGATCCCAGGCAGCTGATGGAATTTTCTATTTGGTTATTAATGGTGCCAGTCAAGTCTCCCTCATCCTTGGACCTGCTGTACACATTAGGTATTTGGCCTTTGTGAACTTCCTCCAATCTAAACCAGAGGAAACTGCCATCTGAAGCTGTCACTGCCCCAGGAGCCTTGGCCTTTCCAGGCAAGCTGTCTTGGAGGGCTCTGAGGCAGCACTTTTCAGAAATGATGTAAAAACACAGCCTCTCCCAGCAGTTCCCCAGCTCCCTCAGGCAGTGACAGTATCTTGGATCCTTCCACCAGCAGCAGCTGCTTTGGGGTCCCACCAATTCATCACATTTCTGATGGGGAATTGCTGTTTCCAATGCAATCTCTTGGCTCTCGCACCAGGCCCCAGTTACTGCATTTGGAAGTGATTTAAGACTCAGAGAGGATACAGATCGAGGAAACTCCGAAGTGCTCTTTTCTATTTATGGCCACCCACTTTCTAAGCCGAGAAAGTGAGATTTGTTGAAGCTGAAGGGAAACTGTCTAAAATCAAGAAAGATGGTAGCCAGTGAGGGGGGTGGGGCCGAGAGAGCTCTCATAACCACCTTCAGTGGAGTCTGCTGCCAACCCAGATGCCTAAGGGCCTAGTGGCTGGGACTGGGGTAGGGGAATGTATCTTCGTGTGCCCATTTTTCTAACTCTCTGTTACCCTGCCAACTCAACCTCTATTTTGAATGGTTTCTATTATTGCCTGACATCTTGTTGCCCCATCTTTCTCCACCCCATCTTCCAATTCCATGGAGGTTGAGTTTATTTCCCCAAGCCTATAAGTGTATTCAGTTGCCTCATTCAGCGGAGACAAAGCCCTATTGCTCACTTGCTTGTGCTCTCTCTCTCTCTCAAATAAAAAAAGAAAAGAAAAGAAAAAGAAAAAAGAAAAAGTGATCACTCTATGAAGTTTTCCTGAAGTCCTCTAGAGGGGGAAATCGCCTTAAGACCTGCTAAGAACATTGTTTATACTTCCTGAGTCCATATACGTCATGTGTAACCCCAAGCCCCAAACCCGCTGGGTAGTTACAGATATCTAGGAATTCTTAAATTTTTAGTGCATATAAAACTATGTTACAAACTTGGTGCTTTTAAAATGGTTTCCTGGGCAATCCAGCATATTCTGCTTTATCCATTTAAAAGTTTATTCTGAGAAGGGTCCCCTAGGACTCACCTAATTACCAAAAGGTCCATTACACAAAATAGTTAAAGAATTCCTCCTGTACATCACATGAGAACTCTGGGGGCCAGCTTCTAGTCATAGAGGACATCAACAAGAGTCCCTTAACTGGCTGCTGAGCCAGAAGAGCTAATGACTCATGGAACCTTTTGAAAGAGGAGACAGTTTTTTTTTTTTTTTTGCTGGGCCTCTTAGCTATGACTTTCCAGGTAACAAGATATGATTTTCAATGAAGGGTGAAGGACAATTCTTCGGGATCCAAATATATACCATTTCCTATACAAATTAGCTCAGGGGAGTTAAGTGGCATAGTGTATAGAGCACTGGGCATGGAGTAAGAAAGACTCATCTTCCTGAATTAGAATCTGGCCTTAGACATGTACTTTGTGACCCTGGGCAAGTTACTTAACTTTGCCTCAGTTTTCTCATCTGTAAAATGAGCTGAAGAAGGAAATGGAAAACCACCTTAGTATCTTTGCCAAGAAAGCCGCAGATGGGGTCACAAAAAGCTGGCCACAACTGAAGAATGACCCCCTCCAAAAGATACCACATAGACTGGACTCAAAGAAGCAAGCATACAGCAGGATTCCCTGAATGCCTGCCTCTTCTTTTCCTTTCTTTTTGTAGGAGACCTTGTAAATTTTGAAAAATCAAGAAATCTTAGTGTGGTGGTAGAAGTGTATGCCAGAGTGGTAGAAGTTTTAGCAAGGTGGTCAGGCTGGAATCAAGTAAGTCATATACACTGAAGAGAGTGGCTATTGCCAGAAGAAGGGTCAAGCCTGGCCTGTTTTGTAGAGTTGTAAGAGAAGTTGTTAGGGTAATATCTAGAAGAGTAGAAATATAATATGGCTAATTAGCAGCCTTGCAAAAACTGTTTTATGTCTCAGTAAGGCTTAATTACCACCCTTGAAGTAGACCATATCAATGGTTATAAATTAAGCTATTGGATTCTGTTATAATCATTCTACTAATGTGAGCTATGAATCTCATGCTTATTATTCTCTATAGAAATAAATTAATATTGTCCATTCCTCTTTGAGGAGATCCAGACATAGATCATAATTTTTATTGTAATTAGCAACATGCCTGGGACTTTAATGAGCTGATGATTGTGAGAATAGAGGAGTCCCTAATTAGAGGTGGGCACACCATGAATAAAGTTGGCTGAGTATAGAACCATTAATAGTTCAGGTTGCTAATAGCCCTTATGAGTCCCAGTCAGGTGATGCCTCATTGCTAGACTTTGTACAAATTTTGCATTTACTTATATGCATATGTTTTAGCACCTTGACCCCTAATTGTATTGAAGTTCTCTAAAGTCATGGAATGTTGGATTTTTATTTTCATATCACTAGGGCACATCACAGTGCTTTGAACTTAGTAATATTTTCTGATTTTTTTTTGGACGGCAAAGAACTAGAAACAAAGCAGATACTTATCAATTGAGACTGAAGAAAATGTAGTATGTAAATGAGTATTATTATCCCTTAAGAAATGATGAACATGAAGAATTAAGAGCAGCACAGGAAAACTTATATGAACTGAATGCAGAGTGAGCTAAGCAGAACCAGGAAAACTATGCAATAAATACAACAATATAAATAGGAAAAATCATTAATTCCATGGAATTTTGATTAAGTTTTGTCTGGAGAACTGTTCATAAAACATACCGTCCTTACTACTTTGGAGAAGTAAGGGCCTATGTGTGTGAAATATTATGTATACCATCAGACATTGTTGACATATTAGTTGGGTTTTTGGACATTTTTTTCTTTTTTTTATTCTTTGTTACAAGCAATGACTTTAGATAGACATAAGAGTAGGAATATATTCAAATATAAAAGTTATGTAAAAACAAAATATATAAAAAATAAGAAAATCTTAACCCCCCCCAAACATTTTTTTAAAAAAATTGTTAAAAAGGACATTAAGTGTGAAGGAGCTCCTAGAGTTCTCTCTGCCTCCTGCTTCCTGCTTCCCTCCTCTCCCAAAAGGATGCCCAAACTTTCCCAAACACATATTCCAATTGTCTATTACCAACTGGAAGTTACCCTGATGATATAACAAATGACTTGATGATCCACAGGATGCTCCATTATTCCCATAAGAAAGTGTTTTGTTTTCCATGATTTAAAGTTTTTCATGAGACTTATACATGGACATTGTTTGTCAGAATGCCCAAATATTACTTTTTTCAATTAATCATGTTTTCTCTCCTCTTCTCTCCCTCTCCTTAGCCTGGGTGCCCCCCACCTCCTTACATTTCAACCTCTCCCTTCCTTTTTTTGGGTAGTGCCAACAGTGGAGAAGGAGGAATTTCTGGAGGGATGCCAAATTTGGCTTCAGATCATTTCCCTTCAACACACACTGGCCTCTGAAAACCAGATTCTGTTTGTCATTTGCTTTACTTTGCTCTCCCAGCATTGTGTCATTCTGATGGTAATGCTGATGGATTTCAAGCTTGCCTCGCAGAGTAACGCACAAGGTTTTCATAAGCCCATTAATCTTAAAAGAAAAACTGTCAGATGCAAACAATACCAGTATGCCTGATGCTGCAAAGGCATACTAACTCTTAACATCCATTTCCAGGGAATATTATCTTTCAGAGACACTGTGTTTTTTTTGAACTACATTCGAATATACCTGTGTTTTAGGTTTGCATAGGACTGAAAAAGCTAGCTTTACAAGCCCTAGGTGGCTGATTAAAGGCAATTCAGTACATTTGCCAAAAGCAAATAATAGAAGCGATCCCATGGCAGGGAAAGGAAGGCCATGATTACAAGAAACATGTAATTACATTAGTTTTCACATAATGTAATATAAGTAGTTCTTATTAATGCTAAATTGGTAAATCATTATATCCTGAGGAGTACCATGGCCTGTGTGTAATATGAAGGAATTGTTAGTAGCAGATGAAATGCTTGGGCCAAATTCTCTCCCCTGTGGAAGAGTTTCTAACTCAAATGCTCCTATTTGGAAGGCATTTTCCCTTTTTGTTCCAAAGTTAGCAAAATGTGTGGTATGAATTAAGCATCTGAGATGACGCTAAACGTCATTTGGAAGTTTGCCAGGCCACAAGCAAGAACAAGCCAGTAGCTTGTTTTAATTTAATGGTGTTGAAGTGTTCCACTGTAATTAAGCATCTGAAAATTAAATAGAAACAGTCATTAAGCTTAGCAATACAAAGCCACCAGACCAAAGAATATAAATTATTTTAAATAGAAATCCCCCCCCCAACTTTGTCATTTGGGCTTGGATTGTTCACTTCAATGGGGGGTGGGGGTAAGGGTGAAGGGCAGACTAGAGAGACCACTAGCATTTAATGCCATCAAAATTAATGAAGACGGACAGTTAATCTAGGGGGATTGAGGCTGTCATTTATTTAGCCATTTTTTCTTAGTGGTAGCAATACTGGGTTTAAAAATTGCTGAGGTGATTGGACAAGATGAAACCCAGCCCACGTATTATAATCACACCCTATTCCTATGAAGTTCTTATGAATCACCACCTGAGACAGAAGTACAACAAAATAAACAAATGACACACAAAGTTAGAAATATTTTTTAAATCTCTGCCATTTTAAGTCAGTACACACAGTAGCGCTGTCCTTTTCCCCATGCAAATCCACAGGCTATAAGGTTTATACAGTTGCAACTACTCAGTCTGTTTCTATGCCACACTTCTTGCAACTTAAGGAATGTAGAGAGGTTTTCCTATGGTCGGTTTAAGAAAGAATAAGTAAATATTGAGTATAGTATCCTATGGTTCTTTAGGAAGCCTTTTCTCATGTCAAAAAAATCTGTCATGTAATTTGACTAAGCCAGGTGACTGATTTATTCTCCAGCTCATGGAAACTGTGATAATGTGTAAACCTCATTGATATAATTTTGGCCTGGCAGACAAGAGGCAACCCCATACGGTGAAGTGTGGGAAAAGTGTTGGATTTGGAGGCAGGAGATCTGAGTTCAAATCCCAGCTTTGACAATCAGCCATGTCTGAAGAGGTATTGTGGTATAATATTAGAAAGCATGCACTGTATGCCTGCATACCACTGTATACCTCATATGGAGTCAGCAAAGACTCATGTACCAACCCCATTTCTAACACTACTAGCTATAAATTGTCATGAGACCATGAACAAAGCAATTAACTTTTCTGTGCTTATTTCCTTATATCTAAAATGGGGATTACATCACCTGCTTAACAGGATTACTGTGAGAATCAAATGGACTAAGGTATTATAAAAGTCCTTGTAAGCTTTACATAGTCTATGAATGTCAGCTATTTTGATCAACAGGTAACCTTTCTGATGCTCCTCTTCCTTATCTGTAAAACACACTCACTGTGTCATAGGGAAGTGCTTTGATGGAAGTTCTTTGTAAACTATATATAGATATACTACATAAATACATACACATATTAACTGTGTGCATATGGCTCTCCTGGATTGTTCCAAATGTGTCCTCTCTGTTCCCTAGATAGCCTTCTTTCTAAGTGGGTTGAGAATAATCAATGGTTATATTCAATGGAGACAAAGATATAATGGACAATTGAAATCTACAGAATTAGAGCTTCCCCTGACCCATTGATAATAAATGCTTTAAGATTCACAAAAGTTTCACCTTCACAGTCCTGGAATGCAACTAGTGCAAAGTGTTATTTTCCATTGAACAGATTAGGAAACTGAGACTGAGGGCACAAAATGAGTCATTCTAGTCTCCATAACAGTATGTCAGAGTCAGGTTTCAAATCAAGGTTTTATGATTTCAAACCCAATGCCCCTTTCTGTACAAAGTGGGCCTAATGTAGCCAGATGATAGACATCAATCCAGGGTGATTTTATTTCACAAGAATGTATTTTGCTAAGAGCTTCCTGATGTGGGGGGAGGTGGTCACACTCAATATTATCCAATGACTGCTACAGGGCAATCTTGGAATCTTTCTGCTTAGGTGCCACAGAGGAATTGGTAAGGTAGAAATGATATCCGTTGACACCAGTTTCATCAGCAGACAAGCAAAGTCAACATTGGTGGGTTTGACATCACCTGAATTTGTTTTGCCTATCTCAGTTGCTTATATGATGACTAAATATCCAGTTGGCATTTTTTCCCCTACATGAGCAGCAGTATTTCCCGAAAAATATGGTCAGGTGAAGAATGTTTTATCAATAATAAGAATCATGTTTTCTTTGGAAGCAACTACCCAGTTTCCACCATAGTTCCCTTAACTTTGTCTTTGCTAGGCTGCAACCCTTAAAGGTCCAGTAGTATTTCAGGGGTTCCTCTTCACTTATATGGTTTTACTGCCTGGTTGTAAACCTCTCCTCACCTCTGAAGCTCAGCCTTGAAATGGTTTCTATTTGTACAGATGGTAGGAATGTTTCCTCTGAGCAATTTTAAAATTTAAAACACCCAGTATTCATTTTATTTTGTTAAAATTATAAAGTTACCTTTTAAACTCCTGAAATGCAGAACCCAATTATTTTAATTTTTAGTAGATTTAAGCACAGGCCACTCTCATTTGAAAATATTAAATGTATCTTAATTTTTCTTCATAACAAAACACTTTTGTTTTGTTATACAACTTACAGTCTTAAACTGTTTCACTATCCTTGGCCAATGATTTTACAATGAGTACTGTTTTTCACAGAGGAACAGCCTGGAGAGTGTGGATGGTTTGGAGCAGTCTATCACCATTACTGGAAAAGCAATTCACAACTTCTTCCTGCTGAATGTGGAAAGGCCCTTAAACTACTGGCAGCCACACAAGGGACTCAATAATAGCGACTTGCTGTTTTTCACGACCCAAGTAGGAGAGCTTCCTAGAAGCCCGTATCAAAGCAAGCACTCGGATCAAGTTAAGGACTCTATATGTAAACAGGAGTGGATTACCGAGGTTGAGAAACTCCAGGATCTTGATGACTCCCATACTGCCTCTGCTCTCCTACTTTCTTGAGCAGTGTGCCGGTGTATGCACAGTCATTTCCACAGTATACTTCACTCCACCCTAATAATAGCCTACATTTACCTAGAATGTTATGGTTACAAAGCACTTTATAACCTCAACCACATTTTATCCTTACCACAATTCTAGAGTATTAATATGATGATCCTTGATCTTAGAAACGAGGAAACTAAGACGAGAAGATTGTGACATGTCCAAGGTCCTGGAGCTCATGTATGACAGAGTCAGGCCCTCTGACTCTACGTCTTTTGTTCTTCCAAGTATAGCACTCTATGCAACAAAGGGAGACCAGAGACAGCAGCAACATTTCAATGGTCTTCTCCATTTTCCTTCCACTGGTAGGGCAGCCCTAGGAAACACTTGATGATGTGGCTTGCCATGATGCTTCCAGATATTGGCATTGCTCAGAGAATATCTAACCCAATCTGCTCATATCATAGATAAGGACCAAGGCCGCCAAAGTTGAAACAGCTTGCTTATGATCACCCAGGTGATTAAGTGACACGGCCAGAAATTGAATTGTTCTCTCTAAGTCCAATGTCCTTTCCATTGCACCATGCTACATTTCTATAGGACTCCCTGAAAGCCTTATTGAGTGAGATCTCTCTCATCTTGACTCAGTCACCAGACTTCTCCTCTGCTTCTCCAGTTACCTTGCCACCCTGGAGAAACCTTTGCCTGAATTCCTTCTTTCCCGATTAGTGACACCCCCCATTACAGAAAGGCCCACAGTCATATATTCACCTCACTTGCCACTGGACTCCTGACTTCTCTTTTTTCCCCCATCAAAAGCCTCTTTGTGCCTGGAGGCAGCTAAATGGTGCAAAGCATGGAACTCTGAACGTAGACTTAGGAAGACCTGAGCTCAAATCCAATCTCAGATGCTTACTCCCTGGTGTGACCCTGGACAAGTTACTGAACCTCTATCTGCCTCATTTTCCTCAACTATAAAAGGGGACAGAAATAACATTTACCTTCCAGGGTTGTTGTGAGGATCAAATGAGATTTGTAAAGGGCTTAGCACAGGGCCAAAAAGCAGGCACCTAGCAAATTCTTGTTTCCTTTCTCGCTTGTGCCTTGGTACGTACCTCTTTCCAATACTCTTCTCGCCTTCCTATTCTAATTCCTTCTTCCTCCCAGGAACTGTCTTCTATGTTTTGTTTTCCCCTATTAGAAGGTATATTGAGAGTAGGAACTCTCTTGTTTGGATACATTTGTATCTTCCGGAGTTAGGACAATGCCTGGCACAAAGTAAGTACTTAGTAAACGTTTATCTATCCATCCATCTATGTCTGTCTATCTTTCATCTATCTATCTATCTATCTATCTCTCCATCTATCTACTATTTGTCTAGCTATCCATCTATCTATTTATCTATCATATCTGTCTGTCTATCTGTCTATATCTGTCTATCTATTTATCTATCTCTCCATCTATCTATTTGTCTATCTATCCATCCATCTATCCATCTATCTATCTATCTATCTATCTATCTATCTATCTATCTACTATATCTGTCTATGTCTGTCTATCTATCTATCTATCTATCTATCTATCTATCTATCTATCTATCTATCTATCATCTTTCTATTTTCTTTCTATCTAACCAGAAAAGGAATATCACTAAGGGCACAGGGCTTTCGTCAATTTATTGGACATTAAAGAAATGCCACAACTTTTCAGTGAACTACCCTCATTACCATTTTCCACAAGAACAGTGTACAACTTGCCTTTGAGAACCAAAAACACATCTTTCTCCACTCCATTACTAGTAAGACCCTGAGCTTGAATTCTTATAGATGAACTTTGAACCAACATAATTGACTTTTGAAGGGCTGGGATTTGTTATGAAGCTTTAGATTCCAGAGTCATACAATGGACTTTATCTTAACTATATATCTTATGTAGGTAAAGAATAACATAATGATCTCTCTGATATATTCAGACAACTCAGAAAAAACATTTGTGATCCTTGAAATGGGAGAAGCCCAATGAGGTGGCCTATTTATCATTTCAGTTATTGAAACAAGGAAGCAGGATGGCATTATCATAGATATAGATAATCCTTTTAGGCAGAACAATCCAAAATCTCTAAAATGGTAATCCTCATATCCCTTAATCCAAGACTTCATCATTTCTTTTTTTTTTTTAACATTTTGTTAAGACTAGACAATCAACAAAACATTAAATCCATGCCCAGGTTGTAGCACGTTCTACTTTCTTTTTTTTTTTTTAATTTTAATTTATTTTCTTGGTTACATCATTCATTTCCACAAGGTTTTGAGTTACAGATTTTCTCCCCTTTTTGATCACACTGTAAGACCCCTCCCACAATCTGTTCCCTTTTATGCCCTCCTCCAACACCTCTCTAGCTTTCCAGCAGGGTAGGGAGCTCCTCCCTGCCCCTGTCTCTGTATGTATTATTTCCCAGTTGCATTTAATTGTATAGCTTTAAATACTAGATTCTTGC
>JAQQSW010004315.1:0-14467 GCA_028646575.1 Pseudocheirus occidentalis
GGAACTCTGCTTCCAGGGGGGAAAGCTCTGTCCTAAATCATTGGGGTTTTCACAGCTGCCAGAGCTATTAGGGGTGTGCTGCAGTTCCCACCAGCTTTGGCTTGCTGAAAATGTACCCCAGGACCACTACCCAAGACCATGATCCGGATCCAGGCCGCTCAACGCAAGACTCCTTGGCCTTTGATCAATTGCTTTGTCCCCCCTGCAGTCCATAGGCCAGGAGCTCTGAGGCAGCCAGGTTGGGCTGATTCCTTGCCCTGGGGGCAGTTTGGCCAGACCGCTTTTTCCCCTTCCCCCCCCCCCAATTTAGCTTGAATTCCACTGACCTTTCTCTTAGCCTTATTTCTCCTGGCTTCATAAATGTGGAGATTGCCCCAGGTGCTGCTTATCCAGTCTCCTGTAGACTCCAGCTGTGCCTTCTCCTGAACTGCCCTGGGGCCAGGCCGCGGTTTTGGTCTGGTCTGGCCTTTGCTTCTAGCCTGCCATGATGAGCCCCTCCTGTGGAACTGCCTTCAGCAAGAGATGTGTTTTCTGTATTTTTGTGGGTTTTGGAGCCCTAAAATTTGCTTGTAGTTGCATTTTATGGGTATTTAAGGTGGCTGTGTGGGAGCTGCAAAACTTTGCTGCTTCTATGCTGCCATCTTGGCTCCACCCCCAGCAAAGTTTCCATTTAACCATTTCTTGTTTCAAGTTCATATTATACAATTATATGGCTCCTTTCTAAGACACTCTTCTACCTTCTTCGCAATGACCTTAGAACTTGGCTCATAATCCTCCTCTCTACTCATGTTCTCTACTTTCAACATTCATCTTGATGAAATGTCTTCCATCTTGACCTCAGTTCCTCATGTCCAATGACATTCACCCTTGCCCCAGCCAGTCACATATAGTCAGGGTAACACCTAGGAAGGGAGAATGGTATAATGGAAAGAATATGGAAAGATAATTTAATTTGAGACAGAGGACCTAGGTTTGAATTCCTATTCTGCTCCTTACTAAACTCTGTGTCATTGGGTAATTTATTCTCTGGATACTAGTTTCCATAGCTGTACAAAGTGTGTGTGTGTGTGTGTGTGTGTGTGTGTGTGTGTGTGTGCGTGTGTGTGTATGTGCATGTGTGTAAAATAGATGACCTCTACGATCCATCCTAGCTCTTAGGATTCTTAGACTTTATTATCACAATGAATGCTTCTTTTTCTAAAATCTGGAGTTCTAAATTTTTGCTCTTTGGGCATAATCTCTTATTCTTTTACCTTTTTCACTTATTCTTCCAACCCCCTTTTAGGGATTTGGCTCTTCCCCCTCAAATCTTGTTCTTTATCCTGATTATGACATCTTATCACTTGATCTTTAGCTTCCCCCCTCCCTGGTCTATTAACCTTATTCTAACTTCATATAACTGTCTACTCAGGCTAGTATCTTTTCTTTCTGGCTAAAAATATATGTAGGCTTCCACCGTATAGAAAATAATTCTCCCAAATCCCTTTTTTCTCTGCTTTTCATTTTAACTTCCTCTAATCCATCCTGTACTTAACTCATAGATTAATTTCCACCTCATCTCTTCCGTTTGTTTATGGATTTGCCAGAAAGACTCCAATTACAGTCTTCATTTTTTTTCCATCTTCTTGTTCCTTCTAATCTGTAGATGACTGTGTACCCAATGCAGCTTCTGAAGCTGAGACGCAATAAAATATGGATCAATTCTCTGCAGCTTGTGCTAATTTTGGCCTAACTATTAGCATCAAGAAAAAGAGATGCTCCATTAGCTAGCACCACACCATTCATCCATAGAACCATCAATTACAGTAAATGGGGAAATTCTGAATGCCATGGTTAAATTCATTTACCTTGGCAATATACTTTCCAGGGATGTACCCATGGATGATGAGGTTGACACACATATTGCCAGAGCTAGCCCAGTGTTTGGTAGTCTCCAAAGGAAAGTGTGTGAGAGTAGAGATATTAGATGTCTTACTAAATTGAAAATCTGCAGAGGTGTATGTTGACCTCATTGTTGTATGCCTGTGAAATCTGGATGGTATACTGGTGCCATGCCAGGAAATGAAATTGCTTCCATTTGAATTGTCTTAGGAAGATTCTGAAGATCACCTTGAAAGATAAGGTACCAGACAGTCAGGTCCTTTTTTGAGCTGAACTGCCAAGCATTCCAACTCTCCTGCAGAGAAAACAACTCTGATGGGCTGGATACATTGTTCAAAAGTACATTTACCGAAAAGACCATTTTATGGAAAATTCACAAAAGGTAAGTACTCACATAGAGGTCAGAAGACGTGATACAAGAATACTCTCAAGGTCCCTCTGAAGAACTTTGGAATTGATTGTGAAACATGGGAAATGCTGGCACAGAACCACCCAGCATTAAAGAAGACCCTGTTTTCTATGAGCAAAGCAGAATTGAAATAATTAAAATGAAATGTGAGATGTGAAAAAGATATCCCCACTCCAAATGTTTATATGGACTGTTTGTCTGCCCTGCAGTAGAACCTTCTGACCTCATATTGGTCTCATCAGCCACAGTTAGACATACTGTACCTTGACCCCAACACAGTGATATGATTTTGGGCCTCTTCAATCATGAAGGACAACAGACAATATTATGGAACAATTATTTTATATTTTATTTTTAGCATATAACAATTATTTAGAGAGTCATCACGGTATAGCTGACACAGATCTCAAAACCAAGAAGGCTTGGCTTCAAGTTCTACTTCTAATACTATTGTTGTGTGACTTTAGGTAAATCACTTTCTCAATAATCTAATCCAGAGGTGTCAAATTTGCAGCCTGTGGATCTGCAAGCAAATATTACTGAACCAAATTTAAATGCAATTGGGAAATTTTTTTTAACAAAATACATAAGAGGGGCAGCTAGGTGGTACAGTGAATAGAACACTGGCCCTGGACTCAGGAGGACCTGAGTTCAAATACAACCTCAGACACTTGATACACTTATTAGCTGTGTGACCTTGGGCAAGTCACTTAACCCCAATTGCATTGCCTTCTCCCCTCAAAAAAGCATTGGAATATCTTTTTTAAAAAGTTAAAAAAAATAAAAGAAAAATACATAGAAACACCATACAACCCAGATAATGCCAATTTGTGGTTTTCTAAGTCAATCTGAGGCCCACAGGGATCCTTTCTTATTTGTGTTTGATATCATTGATCAAGTCACCTCTATAATACTATAAATTGTGGCGCTTATCTGTGTTGTTATTGAGAATGTCCTAACCCAGAAATTCCCTGTAGCATGGAAATCATAAGCCTAGTCCCTACCTAATAGTTGTTTATGTACCATTGTTATCTTTGCTATTTGATTGCAAACTTATAGACAACAAGGATTACCTTACATAACTGTATTTCCCACAGGAATTTTCAGTGTTTCACATATGGTGTAGGTAGACAAACAATATTATTGATAGTTGAGGGTACTCTCCTTCAAAAGATCCTGAAATTTGAAATATGCTTTTTTGACCAATAATCTCTTTTTCCACCTCTTCCACTCATTTTCTCCTCCCATTCACTTCCTTTGCTCATCATGACCCAATTATTCTTCTGTTCTTTCAATCCTGTTCTGACTTCATATTCTTCCCTACTTATTTGATTAGTCATTTCAAAAAGTACCTCCTACACTATCAAATTTCTTTCCTTCTTGAGGTTCTATCATTTCCACTCCCAACTCTCAACTTCAGAAACCTGTTACCATTTACCTCTTCTGTGGCTACTCTTGAGTGGATGAATGTTGCTAGAACTGCTTAGTTTTCAACTGTGCCTCACTGTTGCTTCTTTTTAATTTTCTTTGTATTTTAATCCTTCTCTTATCAATGCTATCTTATTCCTCACAATTCCAAAATCTTCTTAATCAACTTCTTCACTCCACTTCCCACTCTTCTACTCCTCACTCTCAGTTGATGATTTCTGTTGTTTCTGATTCTTTGTGACCCCATTTGGGGTCTTAAATCTAAGTGTCTCAAGATTCTCTCTTTGGCCCTCTTTTCTGTATATATGTTTTTCTTCATTGATTTGCTGTACTTCCATGAGTTCTATTATCTATTATGCAGATGACTTATAGATCTATATCTTTATTCCCAATACTTTTTAAGAATGTTGGCCCCATATTTTCTTTTAATTTTTTTCTTTTTTAAAATTCTGAACTTAAATACTAGAAAAAGAAAATCTATATATACACCAAAGCACAAGAAGAGGATTATATGACATTGTGAATCTCCATTTTATACTGCTTGTTTAAAAAAAATTAAAAAGTTTTTATATTCTAGTCAAATTGGGCTAATTTGCATTTTGATCTTACAGTAGAAACTAAATAGGGGACTAGAATTTTATCAATATATATTGGAAGCACTGGTGGTATTTCATTGATAAAAGAACACTGTGAAAGAAAGTTAAGTTTAACTCTACTGTTCTGTGCCTTATGGTTCGGGTTAAAATTTATTAGCATACTGTGAAATTGGTAACACATCTTGAATTACTATCAGAAGAACTGATAAAAGGGAGAACAGCTGAAGGATAACAGTATGCTTTAATAATGCCACTCTAGCCTATTCCATAAAAAAAAAACACTGTTCCCAATGGAAGAAAAAGTCCATGCTAAATGAAACAGATACAAATAAAACTAGCTCAGCTTAGGCTTACAGGGGTTCAGAGCTGAGGCAGGTGGGGAATTGGGGGGAGTCTAGAAAAGATCATATGGCCCAATCCCCTCATTTTATTTCTTAAATTCAATTTAATTTTATTTTCAGTTCCATATTCTTTACTTCCTTCCTCCCACTACTCATCCTTCCCTCCTCCTAATTGAGAAAGCAAAAACAAAATCCACTACAAGCACATATAATTAAGCAAAACAAATTCCTGCATGACCACATTAAAAAAAATCTCAAATGTACACTTTGAATCCATCACCTAACTGTCAAGGAATGCATAGCATAGTTTCATCCTAAGTTCTACAGAATCGTGGTTGGTCATTGTGTTAATCAGACTTCATAAATCTTTCACAATTGTATTAGAATATGGGTGTTATTATATAAATTGCTCTCCTGGTTCTGCTCACTACACTTTGCATCAGTTCATACTAGTCTTCTTAGGTTTCCATTTATTCTGCTTAATGAAGACACTAGGGATAAGAGAAGTTGTGGCTAGTTATAAAACATTGTGTAGTAAGAAGCAGAGCCAGGATTTGAACATGGATTGTTTGACTCCAAATTTAGTATTTTTTTCAGGAGTGATATTTAGGAAGGATGATGGTCAACACACACATTCCAGTTATAGCAAGCTCTTGTCAATATAGACAACTTTTTTCAAATGTAAACTGTCAAGATGAGCTGATGTGGTTCACTCTGCACAGCTGTAGTCATCATAGTGCTCTAGGTGATTGTAATGAATAATGTCTCCTTCCTATCACTTCTCAACAGGTATGCAATTTATTCTTTTGGTAAACACTGTTATAATGTGAAATTTATAATACAGTATCTCACAATGCCACAGTCAGATTCATTATTTTCATGAACTGGAAGCTGTCTGTTGTGTATCAGAACAAACTAGCCCTGCATTATAAATCTTTCTGTTTGGCTTGACAAAATGGTGATATTTTTTCCTTGTTTCTTCTTTGATATTACTTTGGTAGTTGTAAGATCTCTGAACTCTATTTTCTCCCAAAAGAAATATTCACTGGATATATTTTTGCTGGCTTAAGTTTCCTTTCCTTTATTGATATGGAAATTTTGGTCACTGGAGCAGATTTTATCTTATCACTCAGGAAATAGTTATCACAAATTGCTAGGGCAAAAAAAATCATTCTCTAGTAGCCAATCCTAGGTTGATGATTCTTTCTGAATTACGGATACTGTCACCAGTTGTGTACTTGAAGCCTTTCCAGATTGGTAGTTTTGAGGAGGTCATTGATAAGGTACTGAAAAGGAACACAAGTGCTCAAAGGATCACAAATCAGGCCATTTATTTCTCCCAGCTCCCTAGCCCTTCAGTTCCATGGGAAAGCATAGAAAATGGCTTAGGTATAGGGTACAATTTGTACCTTAGTCAAGAGCACAGAATTTTGTGTCTCTGCCTTTAAATCTTTAAATCTTACTGGGTAAATCTGAAAGAATCAAGTTGGGGGTGGACCTTCAGGGCTGTCAGTCAGTAGGTGGCCAAGGAGAGCCTTGAATTCCTTGTCTAAATGACACTGACTAAATCAGTTATTCAGTATATAAGAACTTCCTCATATTTTGGTGGGTCAATCATGGAGTCACTTCTGTCAGGTAGGGCCTCACAGTAAGATAGACTAGACCTGGTCCTCAAATATCATCTATAGCTATGCCATGATGAGGCCTCAGAGTAGAACTTTTCAGGAGATTCTATTCCCCTCTCCATGTCAATCAGGCATTTATGAGTGGGTAGTATTATTTACTTTTGGAGTATCAACAGAGCTGGTGAGTTCATTTTACTCACTGCTCTTTGAACTCTAGGATGACTACTACTATATACCAGTTAATTTCTCTCAATTTCATAGCTATTCAAGTTCCTCTAAACCAGTGGTATCAAACTCATACCACCAGCATATTGACTTAAAAAACCACCAATAAACATTATCTATATAGTATTGTATTATTGCATTTTTACTTATTTTGTTAAACATTTTCCATTTACATTTTAATTTGGTTTGGGCAGCACTTTCCCAAAGTGCTGGGAGTTTTGAGGGCTAAGAGTTTTGCAGGCTACGGGTTTGGCACCTCTCTAACCTATTCCCTCTTTGAGGTTCACTCCTGACTCCCTAGATTTTCTACGCCAAGGGATATCAGCCTTCTTAGTTGGGAAGTTCCCTCTGCCCCTATGACCTCTTTCTCTGATTGGTCCATTCCTCCAAGAACCTTTGTTTTAAGGAAAGTGCCTGGGCCAGCTATGTCTTCATTCTTTCCTTTACTTCACTCCTGACTCTCTGCCTTTTATTCAACATGCCCTTGCTGGTAGCTGCTCTTTTTTTTTCAGCTCCTTTTTATGTGTTGTCATTTCCCATGTCTTTCTTTTGGTTTGTGTTTGTATGCTCATTACTTAGCCCAATGCCCAGCATATAGTAAGTGCTTAACAAATGCTTCTTGTTGTTTTACTGAGCCACCACTCTAATGAATGTTTTTATTCATGGGGAAGATTTGGGAAGTGATCATGAATGAGTGCAAAAATCATGCTCTTCTTGTGTACTAGAGGGAGAAACACATGGGTTAGACGAAAGGTTAGTTAGATAACTTCAAAATTGGATGAATGAGCAGATCTTAATCATAATAATAATTGAAAAACAAATGGATTTTATGTAGTCTTAATATTATAGTAATATAATAATTTATGTTTTAAATTTATATAAAGTTTACATAATGTTTTAATAATTACATATGTATATACACACAATTATATAATGCCTTCAAATCCATTTTATTTGAGCCTCACAATTATCTCCATACTACAGTTGGGAAAAGCAAAATTAAGTGACTTGGAGGGGGGTGGAGCCAAGACAGCAGCATAGACGCAGGAGAACTCTGGGAGCTCCCCACACAGTCACCTCAAATACCTATAAAGTATGACTCTAAACAAATTTTAGAGCTCTAGAACCCACAAAATGACAGAAAAACAAGGCTCCCTCTGAAGGCAGCCTGGCAGGTGGACAGAAAGGGCTCATTGCAGTGTGCTGGGAGCTGAAACCAGTCCAATCTGAAACCCGGCTTTAGCCTGAGGGCAGCCAGGACAAGCCATGGCTGGAGCTTTCAGGAGAGCAGATCACTGGTAGCTATGGCAGTTTCCAGAATTATCAGTCCATAAGAAACAAGGACAAAGTGAAAGGTCAGTGGAACTTGGCTAAATTTGGGGGAAAGGAGTGGGTCTAGCCATCTGCCCCCAGGGCAAGAAGTGGTGGGGTGGCCCTGCAGCAGCCTCCACGTGGCTGCTTCAGAGCTCCTCACCTGCAGATTGCAGGGGCCCAAGCAATCATTCAGAGGCTAAGTACTCTTGCCCTAACCCTCCTGGATTGGGATTGTGGTACTGGGTGGTGATCCTGAGGTGCGTGACCAGTGAGCCAAAGCTGGTGGGTACTGCAGGGATGGCAGCAGCCCCCTAATAGCTCCAGCAGCTGTGAAAACCCCAGCGATTTGGAATACAGTGCTCCCCTCTGAAAGCAGAGTCCTACTGAGCCCAAAAGTCAAGTAATTGACTGTTAACATGAGCAGGCAAAGGAAGAAAAGCAAGAACAGCAATCCAACTTTAGATTCCTTTTTTTGGGAAAAAAAGGATCAAAGTGTGGAATGGGAAGAAGACAACACAGTCAGAATTCCTACAACAAAAGATTCCAAGATAAATGTAAACTGGTTACAGGCCATGGAGAAGCATAAGAAGGATTTTGAAAACCAAATAAGAGAAAGAAAAATTGGGAAGAGAAATGAGAATGATGCAAGAAAATCATGAAAAGAGAATCAACAACCTGACTGAAGAAAATAGCAACTTGAAAAATAGATTAATTCAAATGCCAAAAGAGGCCCAAAGGGCTAATGAGGAGAAGAATGCCTTAAAAAGTTGAATTTGCCAGATGGAAAAAGAATCTCAAAAGCTCACTGAAGAGAATAATTCCTTCAGAATTAGAGGGGAGCAAATGGAAGCAAATGACTTCATGAGAAATCAAGATACTATTAAACAGAATTCAAACAAATGAAAAAATAGAAGGCAATGTGAAATATCTCATTGAAAAAAACCACTGATTTGGAAAATAGATCCAGAAGAGACAATTAAAAAATTTTTGGACTATCTGAAAGCCATGACCAAAAAAAAAGAACCTAGAAATCATCCTTCAAGAAATTCTCAAGGAAAATTGTCCTGATATTTTAGAACCAGAGGGCAAAATAGAACTTGAAAGAATTCACCAATCACCTCTTGAAAAAGATCCCCAAAAGAGAACTCCTAGGAATATTATAGTCAGGTTTAGGAATTCCCAGATCAAGGAGAAAATATTATAAGCTTCCAAGAAGGAATAATTTGAATACTGTGGAAACACAATCAGGATAACCCAGGATCTAGCAGCTTCTACATTAAGGGGTCAAAGGGCCTGGAATATGATATTCTGGAGATCAAAGGAGCTAGGATTAAAACCAAGAATCACCTACACAGCAAAACTGAGTATAATGTTCAGGGGAAAATATGGTCATTCAATGACCATTCTTGATTCATTCTTGATGAAAAAACCCAAACTGAAAAGAAAATTTGACATTCAAATACAAGAAGCATCAGAAGATAAACAGGGAAAAGAATTCATAAGGAACTTATCAAAGTTGAGCTATTTACATGCCAAGATGGAAAAATGATCATTGTAACTTATGAAAATTTTCTTGTGATATAAATGTACATAGACAGAGGGCACAGGATCAGTTGAATAGGAAGCAATGAAAAGATGAAATTGAGAGGTGGGAGCCAGGGAGAGACAGAATGGGGTTAATCATCTCATATAGAAGAGGCAAGGGATAACTGTCACAATGGAGGGGAAGAACAGGAAGGCTAAAGGGAATGGGTCAACCTTACTCTCATTGAATTTGGCTTAGGGAAGGAATGATATACACTCTAAATTGGGTATTTTACCCTACAGGAGAGTAGGGGGAAAGGGGATTAGAGGGGGGATGATGGAGGGGAGAGCAGGTTGTGGGGATGGGTTGTTAGAAGCACACACTTTTGTAAAGGGACAGGGACAAAGAAGAGAATGGAACACGTGGGGGTGGGATAGGAAAGAGGGAAATATAGTCAGTCTTTTACAATATGTTCATTGTGGAGATGTTCTGCAGAACTACACATGTATAGCCGGTATTGAATTGCTTGTCTTTCCAGTAGGGGTGGGTGATGAGTGAGGAAGGGAAAGAATCTAGAATTTAAAGTTCTAAAATAAAATGTTAAAAATATATGTTTATGTATATTGTTACTATTATTATTATTATTATTATTATTATTATCTACATGCAACTAGGTAATAAGATATACAGGCACTGGGGTAGGGAGATCCATCTTGCCCTACCAGAAAGTCAGAGGGGTTAAAGGGGAAGATATAGGAGAGAGAAGATTGGGGGAGGGGATATATAGTGGGATTGCTGTTTTTGAGTGGTTGGTAGGGGAAAGCTGGGGCGAAAATTTGTAACTCAAAATCTCATGGAAATGAATGATGTAAACTAAAAATAAACAAAAGTTAGTTTAAAAAAACTCTAAAAAAAGAAATTAAGTGACTTGACCAAGATCCCACAGCTAGTAAGTACCTAAGATTAGATTTGAACTCAGGGCTTTCTGATTCTAAGCCTAGGACTCTATCCATTGCTCTACTTAGCTGACTAATAATGGCAGCCAGTAGTGCTAATGTTGGGGCAGCTAGGTGGTGCAGTGGATAGAGTACTGAGTTTAGAATCAGGAAGACTCATCTTCATGAGTTTAAATCCAGCCTCAGACACTTATTAGATGTGTGGCCCTGGGCAGGTCACTTAATATTGCTAAGGTATGCACAGTTTAATAAATGTTTAGGTATAGTTCCAAATTGCTTTCTGGAATGGTTGGACAGATTCACAGCTCCACCAACAGTGAATTAGTGAAACTATTTTCCCACATCCCTTCCAGAATTTGTCATTTTACTTTACAAAATCATCTTAGCCAATCTGATGGTATGAAGTGGTACCTTAGAGTTGTTTTAATTTGATTTTCTACAATTGTTGGTGATTTAGAGCATTTTTTAAAAAAATGTAGCTATTGATAATGTTGATTTCTTCCTCTGAAAACTGCTTATTTATATTCTTTGGTTATTTATCAATTAGAGAATGACTCTTATTCTTATAAATTTAACTGTTTCCTATATATTTTTATATATGAGACCTTTTATTAGAGAAACTTGCTATGAGGATTTTTCTCCCAGTTCGCCATTTTTCTTCTAATTTTGGCTGCATTACTTTTGTTAGTGTAAAATCTTTTAGTGTTTATATAATCAAAATTATCTATTTAACCCATGGTGAATGTCTCTATCACTTATGCTCTATAATTTGGGTATGTAATGAGAAAAATAGACAAACATAGAGCACAGAGAGGAGATAGGCTATCTTATGAATCTCACTCTTTTCTGAACTGGAAACACAAAAAACCAAATATTTTGGGAAAGAAATATATTAAGTAAAACAAAGAAATGGGTGGGGACAGTGACAAAGAAGGGTAGAGAGGGAGGGCATAGTAGGAGAAGTAGTTAAAGCAAAACAAACTTAAACACAAGTAATATATTTTAGAAGATACTAATGCATTACTAATATAATTTTTTGCTTATGAAGAGGGCGTAATCCTAAACTGGAAAGGGATTAAAATGAGAAAGTACAAGAATCATCAGTCAGGGTGTGGCTAGGTGGCACAGGGAATAGAGCACTGGCCCTGGAGTCAGGAGGACCTGAATTCAACTCCTGCCTCAGACACTTAACACTAGCTGTGTGACCTTGGGCAAGTCACTTAACTCCAGTTGCCCTGCCTTACCCCCTCCAAAAAGCAATAACAAACAAGCAAACAAAAAACAGAAAGAAGCAAAAGAATCATCTATTAGGGTCTGGAGTAGCTGAAGAGAAGAGTGACAGTGGAGTGGGATTAGACAATATCAGTTACAAATTATTGTGTCAAACATGTTCCCTATAGTTTATCAACTTAGTCTTTGAGAAGAGAGAGAACAGAAGCAAAGAGGGGGAGATATCTAAGCAGATATGATAGAGGGATAAAATAAGTATGAATATTAATGAGATGAACTCTTCCATAAAATGGCAGGGAATATCAGAATGGATTATAAAGCAAAATTCATCTCTCTCTCTCTCTCTCTCTCTCTATTTCTCTGTCTGTCTGTCTGTCTCTGTCTCTGTCTCTCTTTCTCTCTCTCTCTCTCTCTCTCTCTCTCTCTCTCTCTCTCTCTCTCCCTCCCTCTCCACACACATGCACACATATTTAACAAGAAGCATACTTGAAACATAAAGATCACACAGAGTTTAAATGAGGGGATGGATCAGAATTTATCATGCCTCTAGTGCATTAAAAATGCAGGAGTGGCAAAAATGGTATTAGACAAGGCAATAGTGAAAACAGATATGGTTAAAAAGATAATTAAAGTAACTACATTATACTTAAAAACACCACTAAAATAAAATGATATCAATATTAAAATCTGCATTGAGTGATATAGCATATAAGTATTTAAAGGAAAAAGCTAGTTGGGAACAGGGAGGAAAAGACAGTAAAACTAAAATAATTGAAGCCCCAGTGTGTCCCTTTTAATATCTAGATAAATCTAACAAAATATAAACATGACAGAAGTTAAGGACTTGAATGGAATTTTAGAAAAGTTTTTTTTTTTTGATCTCTTTTGATTATTGAATGGGAATCAAAAGGAATATGCATATTCTCAGGCATTTAAAAACTGAAACTATGGTAGGACATAAAAGCATAAAGAAAAAGTAGGATAATAGAAGTATTAAGAAAATATTTTATAGATCATAATATAATAAAATTATAATCAATAAAGAGCCTTTGAAGAAAGGATTCAAGCTTAGCTGGAGACTAAGATTTATTGGCTCAGAGAACAAATCATAGAAACAGCAAATAATTTCTTTTTTTCTTTCTCTTATAATTTTTATTACTAAAATTTAAATACACAATAAGAAAAGAAAAAGAAACATATTATAAACTTAAATATTAAAACTTAAATGCAAAATAAGGAAAGGAAAAAACAGTATGCTGTGTACACAGCAGAATATGAGAGGATTCAAAATATACAGCAATACATTTCCATTTCCAGAAAGTCTATATAACAAGTACTACACATTGTGTTGAGAACTATCCATCTTTGCTTCCTTGTAAATTTTCTTTTGTTCTCTGCTGTGTACTTCCTACCCTTCACCTCCTCTCTTTCCCTGGCTACAATTAAGCATGGATATATTTATATATAGATATTTGAATATCATATACATATATGCCCATGCATGCATACATGCATAGACATATATTTTACCTAACAAATGCTGCTCCCGATCTTTGTTTTTATGTTTGTATATATCTCTAATATCCTACCCCTCCTAACTCCTATCTTACTTTACTTCTTACTACTTGTTACTTACTACTTACTTTACTTCTATCTTCCCATTATCATCAATCCAAACTTCTATACATTTTTTTGACCTATTTCCTCATCCATCCCCAGAAATCCCTCCCTCATCTTCTCTCCTGTAGGATTTTATTTCTTTCTGAACTTAGAAGACTTTTATACTTTTCTAGACATGTAGGTATTGTTCCCTCTTGAACCCATTCCCAATGAAAGTAGGTTTCCAGAACTAACAGCCCTCATTCTCCTATCTTAATTCCTCTGTCGGTTCTTCCTCTCATACCTCATTTGTATAAGATAATTATTCCATTAAGCTGTTCCTAAATGGCTTTGCTTTTTAAAGTCATATCATATTCAGATCTACCCCAGTCTTTCTTATGAACTACCCAATTACTAACAACAATCTTAGACACATGTTTTACGTTTTATGTTTTATATTTTACAGACATAAAAGAAAAACTGTCTATATTGGGTACCTTCTAATTAGTCTTTGGTATGTACCTTTTACTTCTCTTGGTTTTTGTATGTAAAATCTTCTATTAAATTCAGTTTTTAAAAAAAGAAAGTCTGACAGTTCATTACATGTCAATTTTTTTTTCAATTCAGGATTATGCTTAACTTTGCTGGGTATGATATTTTCAGCTGGAACCCTACTTCTTCTGCTTTTCAATATATAATGTTTCAAGAATTTTAGTGTCACTGCTATTAGGTCTTACATGATTTTAATTGCAACACCACCATATCTAAGTTGTTCTTTTTTCTCTTGTTGCTCATAATATTTTACCCTTGATCTAGGGGTTTCAGATTTTGACTATAAGATTCCTGTGGGTTTTCTTCATAGGATCTCTTTCAGGTGGATTTTTTTTTTCTATTTCTACTTTCCCTTCTTGTTATAGTGCTTCAAGACAATTTTCTTTAACTACTTCTTATATTATTGTATAAAGATTGTTTTTTTTACCACAGTTTTCTGTTAGTCTGATTATTCTTATATTTTATCTTCTTGATCTGTTTTCCCAATCAGTTGTTTTTCTTATGCAATGTTTCACATTCTCTTCTATTTTTTTATGCTTTATATATTTTTCTTATTTCTTGATCTCTTACAACTTTGCTGACTTCTCTTGCTCAGTTTTGATTTTCAAGTTGTTTTCTCCCGTAAAATTCTGGATCTCTTGGGATGGCAAGGTGGTGCAGTGAATAGAGCACTGGCCCTAGAGTTAGGAGGACCTGAGTTCAAATCTGGCCTGAGACACTTAACACTTACTAGCTGTGTGACCTTGGGCAAGTCACTTAACCCCGACTGCCCCTCCAAAAAAAAAA